>JANAVB010016798.1:5263324-5421144 GCA_029216955.1 Iris pallida | reverse complement strand
TTGGCTAATACGCCATCTGCTCCAGGCAATACTACCTCAATGCCAAGCTGCTCCAAGCCTCTAATCAACTCCTTCTGCGTAGTCAAAAAGTGTGCCATGGGCTTGCGGCTTAATGCATCTGCCACGACATTAGCCTTGCCCGGATGATAATGAAGCTCGATCTCGTAATCCTTCATCAACTCCAACGTCGCTGTCGCATATTCAACTCTTTTTGTGTGAACACGTACTTGAGGCTCTTATGATCAGTGTAGATATCAACCTTCTCGCCGTACAAGTAGTGCCTCCATAGCTTCAAAGTAAAGATAACCGCTGCGAGCTCTAGATCGTGGGTTGGATAATTCTTCTCGTGCACCCTCAACTGTCGTGATGCATATGCTACTACTCGACCGTGCTGCATCAATACACATCCTAGTCCCTTCCGATGCGTCGCAGTAGATCACAAATCCTTCCGGGCCCGATGGTAGTGTCAAGATCGGTGCTGTAGTCAATCACTTCTTCAACTCAACAAATACGGCTTGACACTCGTCTGCCCATACAAACTCCTGATCCTTGCAACTTAATCGAGTCATAGGCCCCGCTATTCGAGAGAAATCTTCCACGAACCGTCGGTAGTAACCCGCAAGTCTGAGGAAACTTTTCACCTCAGAAGCTGATGTGGAATCGGGCCATAATTTGACTGCTGTGATCTTCTCTGGGTCCATTGATATACCATCACCCGTAACAATATGACCAAGAAATGTGCCTCCTTGAGAAAGAAATCACACTTGCTAAGCATCGCGAAAAGTCGCTCATTCCTCAACTTTCTCAAAATTATGCGTATGTGCTGCTCATGCTCCTCTTGACTCTTGGAGTAAATCAAGATATCGTCTATAAAGACTACTACAAATTTGTCCAAGTACTGGTGAAAGATCTTGTTCATTAAATTCATAAAAACTGCAGGAGAATTAGTCAAACCAAAAGGCATGACCAAGAACTCGTAGTATCCATACCTTGATCGAAAAGTCGTCTTTGCAATGTCTTCCTTTCGAACCTTCAATTGGTGATAGCCCGATCGTAAGTCAATCTTGGAGAATACTTTTGCTCCACTCAATTGATCAAATAGACCGTCTATACGTGGCAAGGGATACTTATTCTTCACTGTCACTGCATTCAATGCTCTGTAGTCGATGCACATGCGCACTGTCCTGTCCTTCTTAGGCACAAAAAGAATGGGTGCTCCCCACGGTGACGCACTGGCACGAATAAAGCCCTTCTCCAATAAGTCATCAATCTGCGTCTTCATCTCTACCAAATCCTTGGGTGCCAGACGATATACTCGAGATAAAATAGGCTCGGCTCTGGGAATAAGCTCAATGGAAAACTCAATATCTCAGTCAGGTGGCAGTCCTGGCAATTCCTCGGGGAATACATCCTCATACTCGGTGATGATAGGGTGCTGAGGGGTGTCATGCATCATCATATGAGTCGCCGATGCGAGTGCATCACAACTCTCTTCGTCTTCTTTGGTGAACTCAAACTCTGTCGCATTCGATGGTCTAAAGATAATACTGCTCCTACGGTAGTCTATGAGAGCGAAATGTTGGCTCAACTAGTCCATTCCGAGAACCACATCAAATTTTGGCAAAGGGAATACAAGAAGTCGTGCCATCATCTCTCTGCCACTTATCACTACAGGACAAAGTCTACAAACACCACTAACAAGTACAACTCCTCCAGTGAAGATTTTAACATTCTTAGCTAAGGGTGTGATGGGAATGCTGTGTCTAGTGGCAAAACTAGTAGCTATAAATGAATGCGTGGCTCAAGTATGAAATAATGTAATAGCAGAAAAAGATGCAACTAAAACCATACCTGCTATAACCTCTGCCTCTGTCTCTATATCCTCAATAACAAGTGAGAATACCTGCCCATAATTATGTCCTGGGCCCTGAGCTCTGGCCTTGCTGTATTGTACGCCTTGAGGAGGCAATGGTGGACGAGGTGCTCCTGCTACAAGCCGTGGTGCTGGAAGAGCTGGGGATGTAGGCCTCGGGTTCTGTCGAGCATGTACTATCGCCTGTTGCTCCGGACAGTCCTTGAGCATGTGCTAATTGGATCTACATCTCAAGCATAATCCAAGGCGAGTCCTACAGTCGTTCTGGAGATGTCCTTGCTTTCCGCAGTAATGGCAAACGGGCTTCTGATAAGGTGAGGGCCTCTGCTGGAACCATCTTGTGGCTCTCCTAATAGGTCCATTCTGAGTAGCTCGGGCTGGTGTAACTATTGGTGTATGACGTCTCGAGGTCTGCTGCAGCTCCTTGTCACGCCCCAGAACCAGAATACTGGAGAGCAGGGGCATACATAGCCAGCTACGTATAATGAAATGGAATCCACCTCACTAAACGGTCACGACTGTATAGATATATGAGGGTTTAACTACAATCCATCAGTCTTCTTTGGTCAATAACAAGCCTAAATGTCCCAATCTCAAGCAAGCAAGTAAACTTACAAGATTTAAGATCATCAAATATACAATAGTAAGGCATTCCAAACATTACATATTCAGCTGATCATGAAGCTAGTTGTTACAAAATGTGTGGACTAGCAGGAGTTTAGTCATACATGATCAACCCTAGGTTCTGTCAATCATGTTACAGCCCGTAGGCAGACAGTAATAAGGTATGCAATACGAGCTAACAGGTGCTCGCCGGCTAAACGCCTCAAAAGAATATTTTTACAATAGCGTGGGAGAGCCAAAATGAACCCACTCGTTGCTTTGGTTACGCCCGGTGGTCACCATCGGGCTGAAATATCGGTAGATCCTCTGGAGCTGCTCCAAAATCTGGCCATACAAAACTAGCTAGGTCAGATCCCAGAAAGAGCAAGTGCCACAAAGTAGGCTTCACTTAGGAACTAAAACCAGCAATTAGCACAAGAATATAATTACATAATAAAAGACTGTAATTATGGAAAAGCATGACAGGTGATATACGATGAGATAACCATGGGACTATTCAGATCACCAGGTTACAACCCGTAAACCAAACAAGGACAGGGGTTGTAACCCTTCATCTGAACGGAACTTGGTTTCTCACCATTTATCGGCAGGGTGAATATAAACAATCAGGTCATGTGACAATCTTGTACAGGATCAAGACTAGACTAGACTGGTTATGCCTCATCCAACAATCACGGCCAAGCAATAAGTACAGCTTTATACTTTAACTAACTAGGGATATCACATGCCTAGTTACTAGCAAGATGCAATGAGATGTTTCTCCAGCCACAAGCCCTGCAGCTAATCCAGGTTATCCAGGCGACTTGGATTCATTAAGCAGTTATCACGAATTGTTAGGTGGCTTGGTGTGCAACACATGACAGTGTGCATATAACTTGTTTCATGAAGTGCCCTACATGACAGTGGGCTGGAAATGTGTCCTACTCGACGGCAGGCTACAAGTCCAACAATGGTGGCCGGGATAACGGGATCGACTGTAACTGGGGAAATCTCTCATGACTACTGAATTATTCTAGTTATTAGCCTTAGCCATTTTCAGTAGGTACCCCCGACCGTGGTACTCAGGGGTCCCTGTCCTAGACATGATGCAAGACAAGACAGGTTCATTTGTACAAGCACAATCGTCTACGGTGTCCAGGTCATTCATTCTTGCCATGTCAAGCAAGCCGTCGCAACAGCATATCGAGATATATCATATCAGGTTTATCATGTAAGGTTTATCATGTCAAGTTTACTTGTCAGGAGTGCACAATGGCGGGTCTCTATCATGTCATGTCATTTGTCATAAGTGCACCACAACCGGTCACCATCGTGTCAGATAACAATTAATATGGCACACGCATTCATGTGGTAATTAAATATTAGCAGGAGCAAAGGCCATAAAGGACTCATACGGCTCAAGAAAATTATTATATTGCTAATGGCCATGCGGCCAGCAGCAAATAAATGTGCATGCGGCCAATCAGAGAAATGTGTATGCAGCCAGGCAATTAAAGCTAAGCCAATGTGGCCAACAATAAATTAATAGTGGCCATGCGGCCAAGGCAACTGCTAATGGCCATACGGCCAATATATAATAGGCCATATGCGGCCAACTACGCATTGAGCCGCATGCAAGCAAAATGCTTATGCGGCCAGAGCATAAAAATGCATGCAAATGCAATGCCAAAGATAATAATTAAACGAATAGTAGCCAACTATATGCAGCCAACTATAAATTACATGCGGCCAAGATTAACATAAAAGCATGCAAGCATCAGCTTGTATGCATACATTTAAATATAACATGGCATTGGCCATGCATGCGGCCACAAATATAATGTAAGCAATTAACAATGCATTGGCCATCAGCTTGCATGTGGCCAACTAATATTGCTAAGGCCATATGCATGCGGCCAACAACTAATAATCCATACGGCCAACTAAATTAAGCATGCTAGCTATGCATGCAAAGGCCATGCAAGCAAAATGCATGCGGCTACAAAGCTATGGCCACATGCGGCCAAAGCTTAATATACATGCATGCGGCTACAAGGAATTTCATGCGGCCATAAATGCTAATGCATGCATGCTACTGCATGCTAATGCATCCAAAATAAAAGAAGGGGCCATGCAATTAGCTAATGCATATAATTAAATAAAAGGCCATGCAATATCTAAGGGCCATATGCGGCCAGCCATTTGCTGAGCCATGCAGCCAAGTAACTAAAATGGGGGGGGCATATGCGGCCACAATTATTTTCTTATGCGGCAGTAATAGTTAAGGCCATATACGGCCAAACATGCATAGACATGCAAGCTAATTAAATATATATGCTTGCAAGCTGATTAGATATATAAGCATGCAAGCTAATTAAATATATAAGTATGCAAGCTAATGCATGCAAAATACAATTGGCCATGCGGCCAGCTAATGCATGCGGCCAGCATAATAAATGGGATGGCCATATACGGCCAACAAATTACTAAGACCATATGCGGCTAACGAACAATTGAACCTGCAATTAATGTAACTTCATGCAAGCAAAATAAAAGGCCATGCAATTAATGGTAGCAAGCACATGCTTGTAAATACATGCAATTAGTGGAAGCAAGGAAATACTCATGCGGCCAGCCAATAAATGCTCATGTGGCCCAGCAAATAAACACTTGCATGTGGCCAGCAAATAAGCACTGAGCCTATGCGGCCAACTCAATTAAATATTCAATTAAATGGCCATGTGGCCAAAGTGTAATTAATGGCTCCCGCAGAGAACATGCCCATGGAAAATACCATGGAGTCCATGCTCCTCCAAACAACAATAAGAATCCAAACCCAGACTCCCGTAGGTCAAATTTGGGTAAAATAGAATTCTCTATAACATGGAACCATCAAATAACAAAAATATACAGGTTAGATAGATCAAAACTCCTGAAAACCAAAAATACCACAAAGCTAGATTTACAAGAAATTAACCATGGAAATGAAAAATGCTAAGTACTAAAGTGGGCTAGAAACACATGAGGAAGACAGTAGAACAATAATAAATAGACTTCCTCCATGAAGCAAGATGCACTTGCCTAAACCTTCCTCTCTCTCAGGTTGGTGGAGAAGTAATGGTAGGGAAGAAAAAGAGTTAATAAAGAGAGAGAAATGTTTGGTGGGATATAAATGAGGGTGGTGGTTGTAGGTAGGGTGGGTTCACAACAAAATCGAACCAAGCCCAAACAATCCGAACTGAACCAAGATAGACCAATCAATGAAATGCCAAAATAAATCAAGCAGGAAGACATGCAATACGAGTCTAAATATGTACACGTATACCGAGGTACGTAACACGAACCACAGGTATTACAACTCTACCCACATTAAAAGAATTTCGTCCTCAAAATTTAATCAAGAGGCTAGAGATACAAGGATAAGCTATACTAAGCAATCAATCAAACAATCAATCATGCAAGCAATGAATTTGAAGGCATGAGGAAGAGGGAAGACATCCTGCTAGGAACCTCTCTATCGGTTCTGAATTCAAGCTGGGGTCAGGGCATACTACTGAGGTCTCTGCTGCTGGAAGACTCTGGAGGCTACTCCTGAATGCTGTGCTTGATCTCCAGGTTGCTGCTGGTCCACGGGAGGTGCTCCTCCTTGCTGATCGACAGGTCCAGGAACAATGCCGCTGAAGAAGACGACAAAGGAAACAATAAGGAAGGTCCAGGACAGATCAACGATACAAGCATGTGATCAGGTCGAGAATCTCAGGTATTTAGAGGATATGAGCAGAGATCAAGGGCGAGTACTGTTTGAGACATCTATTCGGTAAACCCTCACATATCTTGATTTACAAGACCTGCATGGGTCACCACTTAAACTATGTCACGCCCCAGAACCAGAATACTGGAGAGCGGGGGCATATATAGCCAGCTACGTATAATGAAATAGAATCCACCTCACTATACGGTCATGGATATATAGATATATGAGGGTTTAACTACAATCCATCAGTCTCCTTTGGTCAATAATAAGCCTAAATGTTCCAATCTCAAGCAAGCAAGTAAAGTTACAAGATGTAAGATCACCAAATATACAATAGTAAGGCATCCCAAATATTACATATTCAGCTGATCATGAAGCTAGTCATTACAAAATGTGAAGACTAGCAAGAGTTTAGTCATACATGATCAATCCTAGGATCTGTCAATCATGTTACAGCCCGTAGGCAGACAGTAATAAGGTATACAATACGAGCTAACAGGTGCTCGCCGGCTAAACGCCTCAAAAGAATATTTTTACAATAGAGTGGGAGAGCCAAAATGAACCCACTTGTTGCCGTGGTTACGCCTGGTGGTCACCATCGGGCTGGAATGTCGGTATATCCTCCGAAGCTGCTCCAAAATCTGGCCATACAAAACCAGCTGGGTCAGATCCTAGAAAGAGCAAGTGCCACAAAGGAGGCTTCACTTTGGAACTAAAACCAGCAATTAGCACAAGAATATAATTACATAATAGAAGACAGTAATTATGGAAAAGTATGACAGGTGATATACGATGAGATAACCATGGGACTATTCAGATCACCAGGTTACAACCCGTAAACCAAGCAAGGACCGTGGTTGTAACCCTTCATCTGAACGAAACTTGGTTTCTCACCATTTATCGGCAGGGTGAATATAAACAATCAGGTCATGTGACAATCTTGTACAAGATCAAGACAAGACTAGACTGGTTATGCCTCATCTAACAATCACGGCCAAGCAATAAGTGCGGCTTGATACTTTAACTAACTAGGGTTATCACATGCCTAGTTACTAGCAAGATGCAATGAGATGTTTCTCCAACCACAAGCCCTGCAGCTAATCTAGGTTATCCAGGCGGCTTGAATTCATTAAGCAGTTATCACAAATTGTTAGGTGGCTTGGTGTGCAACACATGACAGTGTGTATAGAACTTCTTTCATGAAGTGCCCCACATGACAATGGGCTGGAAATGTGCCCTATTCGGTGGCAGGCTACAAGTCCAACAATGGTGGCCGGGATAACGGGATCGCCTGTAACTGGAAAAATCTCTCATGACTACTGTATTATTCTAGTTATTAGCCTTAGCCATTTTCAGTAGGTACCCCTGACCGTGGTACTTAGGGGTCCCTATCCTAGACATGATGCAAGACAAGACGGGTTCATTTGTACAAGCATAATCGTCCACGGTGTGCAGGTCATTCATTCTTGCCATGTCAAGCTAGCCGTCGCAACAGCATATTGAGATATATCATGTCAGGTTTATCATGTCAAGTTTATCATGTCAAATTTACTTGTCAGGAGTGCACCACGGCGGGTCACTGTCATGTCATGTCATTTGTCAAAAGTGCACCATAACCGGTCACCATCGTGTCAGGGAACAATTAATATGGCATAAGCATTCATGTGGTAATTAAATATTAGCAGGAGCAAAGGCCGTGAAGGACTCATGCGACTCAAAAAAATTATTACATTGCTAATGGCCATGCGTCCAGCTGCAAACAAAAGTGCATGCGGCCAATCACAGAAATGTGCATGCGGCCAGACAATTAAAGCTAAGGCCATGCGGCCAACAATAAATTAATAGTGTCTACGTGGCCAAGGCAACTTCTAATAGCCATGCGGCCAATATATAATAGGCCATATGCGACAAACTATGCATTGAGCCGCATGCAAGCAAAATGCTTATGCGGCCAGAGCATAAAAATGCATGCAAATGCAATGCCAAAGCTAATAATTTAATGAATAGTAGCTAACTATATGCGGCCAACTATAAATTACATGGGGCGAAGATTAATATAAAAGCATGCAAGCGTCAGCTTGCATGCATACATTTAAATATAACATGGCATTGGCCACGCATGCAAGCATGCGGCCAACTAATATTGCTAAGGCCATATGCATGCGGCCAACAACTTATAATCCACGCGGCCAACTAAATTAAGCATGCTAGCAATGCATGCAAAGGCCATTCAAGCAAGTGGTTATGCAAGGAAAATGCATGCGGCTACGAAGCTATGGCCACATGCGGCCAAAGCTTAAAATATATGCATGCGGCTACAAGAAATTCCATGCGGCCATAAATGCTAATGCATGCATGCTACTACATGCTAATTTATGCAAAATAAAAGAAGGGGCCAAGCAATTAGCTAATGCATATAATTAAATAAAAGGCCATGCAATATCTAAGGGCCATATACGTCCAGCCAATTGCTGAGCCATGCAGCCAAGTTACTAAAATAGGGCGGGGCATGTACGGCCACAATGATTTTCTTATACGACCAGCAATAGTTAAGGCCATATACGGCCAAACATGCATAGGCATGCAAGCTAATTAAATATATATGCCTGCAAGCTGATTAGATATATAAGCATGCAAGCTAATTAAATATATAAGCATGCAAGCTAATGCATGCAAAATATAATTGGCCATGCGGCCAGCTAATGTATGCGGCCAACATAATAAATTGGATGGCCGTATGCGGCCAGCAAATTAGTAAGACCATATGCGACTAACAAACAATTGGCCCTTCAATTAATGCAACTGCATGCAAGCAAAATAAAAGGCCATGCAATTAATGGTAGCAAGCACATGCTTTCAAATACATGCAATTAGTGGAAGCAAGGAAATGCTCATGCGACGCAGCAAATAAACACTTGCCTGTGGCCAGCAAATAAGCACTGAGCCTATGCGGCCAACTCAATTAAAGATTCAATTAAATGGCCATGAGGCCAAAGTGTAATTAATGGCTCCCACAGAAAATATGTCCATGGAAAATACCATGGCCTCAATGCTCCTCCAAACAACAATAGGAACCCAAATCCAGACACCCATAGGTCAAATTTGGACAAAATAAAATTCTCTATAACATGGAACCATCAAATAGCAAAAATATGCAGGTTAGATAGATCAAAACTCCTGAAAACCAAAAATACCACAAAGCTAGATTTACAAAAAATTAACCATGGAAATGAAAAATGCTAAGTACTAAAGTGGGCTAGAAACACATGAGGAAGACAATAGAACAATAAAAAAATAGACTTCCTCCATGAAGCAAGATGCACTTGCCTACACCTTCCTCTCTCTCAAGTTGGTGGAGAAGTAATGGTAGGGAAGAAGAAGAGTTAATGAGGCAAGAGAAATGTTTGGTGGGATATAAATGAGGGTGGTGGCGGTAGGTAGGGTGGGTTCACAACAAAATCGAACAAAGCCTAAAAAATTCGAACCGAACTAAGATAGACCAATCAATGAAATGCCAAAATAAATCAAACAGGGAGACATGCAATACGAGCCTAAATACGTACACGTATACCGATATACATAATACAAACCACAGGCATTACACTACTTGCGAAGAATCTTCTGAGCACGAGCTTCTTCCAGGATAGCTGAATGGGAGACTCGAGACTGGGTAGTCGTATAAGACTTGAGCTTTGGTGCAAGCCCCTGGTGAAATCTCCTTGTCTTTTCTAACTCTGTCGAAATCAATCCCGCACCAAATCGACTCAGGCAATTGAACTCTGAGTCATACTCATCAACTGCCATATTCCCTTGCTTCAGATAAAGGAACTGGTCATAGAGACCATCTCGAACATGAATAGGGAAGAATCTTTCATAAAATGCATCATAGAACTGCTTCCAGGTGATCCCAGTGCCTAATCGTCTCTCTTTTGCCTTTCACTAGTGGTGAGCATTATCTTCTAATAGTAGGTCCACTACTGTCATCCAATCTCGAGCTGGCAACTGGAATGCCTTTAGTAGCTTCTCTGTACTAATAAGCTACTGTGACACCTCTAATGGCTTCTCCGTTCCTCTAAAGGCCTTAAGGTTCATATCTTTGAAATTCTTGATAAAGCCTTCATAAGGATTCAGAGCCTGTGCTGGTGCTTGTACCGAGGTGGTGGTGGAGGTCTAGCCAATGCTGCTATCATTATCTGTCTTATCAGCTCAGTCTGCTGTCACTGAGCCTGCATTATGGCATACATAAACTGAGAAGTAGGGCTCCCATCAGTCGATGGTGGAGACATCTGAGGTCCCGACTGTGGGAGAAACTGCTGAGGGAATGGTGGTGGTGGAGGTAGTGGTACATTCTCTTCTGGTGGCATGGTAGTAGTTTGCCCAACCTGGCTGCCTGGGGGTGCTACGATCTCTGGGTACTCCGTCGTCAGTGTCGTGGTAGGCTGTGACTGTCCTGGCTGGTATGGTATCGCTGGAGTCATGAAAGGATTCTGTCCATCCGGAGTAGCCTCTTCACCAGATGTGAGGGCCAAGGCAGAAGTGCGTCCGCTTCTTAAATGCATACTGTTGGCACGAGGAAGATAAGTTGATATTAGGAAAAATTAGATATGAGGTATAGTAAATAATCAAGAAAGTTTCGAAAAGAATGGAAGTCAAGAGGTGGTAGTAGTTCTGGATAAAATATTCCTATTCCTATATGCAGGCTTGTTGGACACAGTCATGTAACCCAACAATATTATCATAGACCTGCATAGGCCACCATAAAAACATGTAACGCCCCAGTCCTAAAATACATAGGACTAAGCATGTGAACATGCCAACTGCACATGTACGAAGAATACTCCAATATATGGAATCCCTATATAAGCACATAAGTTGTAAATAAAATAATCACAGGCCAGAAATATATAATCTAATCTCATCACTGCTCAACACAGAAGATAATAGGGTCCAAATCAATAAATAAGAGTATCAAAAGATAGCCGGGTGAACATGCTCACTCCAAACAGCAATGAAAATAGTCTCACAAGATGGGAGTCCAACCTCCGCAAAATAGAAAGAAAAGAGATGTAAAAAAATAATGTCCACTAATGTCTCAAATAAAGAATAGACTAGAAATCAGTAGGAAGTGCCTCGTCGTCTATATAGGATAGCTCCAACGTCGCTCTGTACTCCTGTGGAAAATCGTCTATCCCGGAAGAGATAACCAGGTCCTCAGAGGGACGTAGCAGGATACAAGAAAATACCATGCCATATAAACTGTGATAATATAATAAGAGAAAAAGGTATGCGTGTAATCGGGGTTCTGACCATTCTATTATGAATATGCAGTTGAGATACAATCCTTCGACGCATGAGCCCTGGCTATAAATGGGATTGGCATAGTTCCCGTAGAGGGCACCAGGGGCCTACGTTCATAACGCACTGGAAGCGTCAGAGGGCACCATGTGCAAGGGGCTACGTACATAATGTTCTGGGAAACGTCAGAGGGCGCCTGGAGCTTGCGTCTCCGTAGGAGCGCACAGGTAATCAGGGAAGTGCAAAGAAGCCCATACGTCAGATATTGTTCTCCCCACCTAATGTCTAGTATCATTATTTTCCTGAATGATATGAACCTCTAGTAACCGCCAAGTCTTCTAACATGCAATTTTATCGACAGTCACTCCTATCCGTCGCACGCTCCGTACGTATCGGTGGCCACCTGACTACGCGGGTACGTGTCCTACATATGACTCACAACAATACCTTATCATCAATGGGAGGTCACTAGACTAAGCCAATGTAAGAGAAATAAATAAAAGCATAAAAAATGACCGATAGAGTCGCTTGTACCCAAGTGTGACTTGGACGCACAGTTTAAATATCAAGAAATAAGAAATGCTAAAAATAATAACTAAAAATAAGAATATAATAATCACAGAGTAAAGTGGCAAGGTATCTTACCTGATGGTGCAAAGTGGCAAGTCCAGGTAATCATAATGTCAGCCAAGAAACGTCACAATCTCCAACTAACCCCGGATGCTGAAACAAACATCAAAAATGTACTCGGTGTAAAAGATATACCTAGGAAATGCCTGTCCAAAAGTTTAATTCTAGAACAGGGGCAAAATCATAATTTCGGGTCAAAACGATGTCCGCAGTTGGACCCATTTTACACCGAAATACATGCCAAAGGCTATGGTCTCTAAAGTCGTCAAACTACATGTCTACGGATTCAATTTGAGGAAAGAAACTCAATGGTATGTCCAATTTTGGATTCCGATGAGCCGTGTACAAAATCGCCCGTTTGAGTGGGTCGCGGGCCCGCCAAAAAGGGTTTCGATTCGACCTTCTCAGAATCGAACCAAACTTGGCACACAGGACCAGAATTTTGATTCAGACCTATTGGCACAAGTTTCGTCTCAATTCGACGACTGTACACAAAGTTAGGGCAAAGTTTTCAAATTTGGCGATACGGTGGTATCTCGACGGATACGGACTAATTTCGTCGTGCACACACGACGAAACTGAGTTTCGTCAGTTCCCACACGTCGGCAACGTCCATACGCGCCTTTCGATGCGTATAGCATACAACCACGTCGCCCGGTTTGTCGGGGCGCACGCCATATCGGACAATTTCTAAATTTTATATAAATTAACACAGGTTTTTCTCCAACTTCAACATCGATTTGCTTTTTACACGCTAATCGAAACGACGATCCAAAAAATGCGTTGCGATCTCGATTATGTTGTCTTTTACTATTTTCAATTAGTTTCTATAAATCTTTACTATATAGCAAAAAAATTGGCCGACAAGTTATCGTTTTACAACAGTTTTTAGTATTACAGAAAGCAGGTTTTTCTTCAACTTCGTCTCCATTTTTCGAGCAAGTTGATGGGTTGTTTCGAAATCCACCTGAAGGATCTTAAAGAGGGTCAAGTCTACTTTCCAGAAAATCTTACGGATTGAAAATTGGTGCTACGAATAAAAAGTTACCTCGTAGGAAAGTAGGGTACCTTGAGTGGAAAAACTGCTCCGTGGGTGACACGGGGCTGACTTCCGATGCTCCGTTCGTCGTGCACAAAACTCCGTCGCTGGTGAAACGAACTCGCAGGCAAAGAGGGTATGATCAGCCGCAACTTTTGTTTTGGAAGTTTAGGGTTTTGAGGTTTATGGAAAATGTTATATATATAACAAGTTGCAGCCAAACCTAATACTAATGGATTTCGGATTTCTCAAATTCCCACAAATCCTTACTAACTCGCGCGCCGGCAGGGTGGTGTTTGCTCCGCTGCTGACGCAGGGTGGGCCCGCTCACTTAAGTGAGCGGCTGCAGATTTTTTTTTCTTTTCTTTTCTTTATCCAAAAAGTTAAGTATATATATATATATATATATATATATATATATATATATATATATATATATATATATATATATATATATATATATATATATATATATATATATCTTCCTTTTAGCTAGCAAAATTATCACAAAAAAATACAAATATTTTCCTAAAATCCTAGATTTTATTATATTCCTTATTTAATAGAAATATATTATATTCCTTATTTAATAGAAATACAAAGATGCACACATATAGTAGTATATATATACACACATACATTAATTATACTAATAAACTAGTAGTAAATAAATCCATAGATAATGAAATGCATAACAAAAATTAATTAAATTATAAAAAAATCAATTATAAATTATGGGGGTTTACATTAGTTTCATGGCCTTTTACATTTCACAGCTTATGTATACATACAAGGGTTCCATATACTTCGTATGTATACAACTGGCATGCTTACGTACTTAGTTCTTGTATTTTGAGACTGGGGTATTACACCATCACACCCTTATCTAAGAACATTAGAATCCTCACTAGAGGAGGAGTTGTACCTGTTAGTGGTTTTTGTAGACTTTGTCCTGTAGTGATATGTGGTAGATAGATGAGAGCACGACTCCTTGTATTTCCTATACCTACGTTCGATGTGGTTCTCGGAATAGATTAGTTAAGACAGCATCTTGCTCTTATAGACTACCATAGGGGCAGTATCATCTTTAGACCACCGAATGCGACAGAGTTCGAGTTCTCTAAGGAAGAAGGAGAGAGTATTGATGTACCCATATTAGGGACTCACATGATGTTGCAGGACACCCCCCAGCATCCTGTCATCTCTGAGTTTGAAGATGTATTCCCCGACGATTTGCCGAGACTGCCGCCTGACCGAGACATCGAGTTTTATATTGAGCTTATTTCGGGAGCTGAGCCTATTTCATCTCGAGTATATCGACTAGCACCGAAGGAGTTGGTAGAGATGAAGACACAGATTGACGACTTATTAGAGAAAGGCTTTATTCGTGCCAGTGCGTCACCATATGGAGCACCCGTTCTTTTTGTACCTAAGAAAGACAAGACAGTGCGCATGTGTATCGACTATAGAGCTTTGACTACAGTTACGGTGAAGAACAAGTACCCTTTGCCGTACATAGACGATCTATTCGATCAACTGAGTGGAGCAAAATTATTCTCCATACGATCGGGCTATCACCAACTGAAGGTTCGGAAGGAAGATATTCCGAAGACTGCATTTCGATCGAGGTATGGACACTATGAGTTCCTGGTCATGCCTTTCGGTTTGACCAGTGCTCCCACAGTTTTCATCAATTTAATGAACAAGATCTTTCACCAGTACATGGATAAATTTGTAGTCGTCTTCATAGATGATATCTTGATTTAATCTAAGAGCCAAGAGGAGCATGAGCAGCATCTACGGATTGTTTTGGGGACCTTGAGGAATGAGTGACTTTTTGCGAAGCTTAGCAAGTGTGATTTTTTTCTCAAGAAGGTATTATTTCTTGGACATATCGTCACTGGAGATGGCATATTAGTAGATCCGGAGAAGATCATAGCAGTCAACGCATGTCCCGCTCCCATATCAGCTTCCGATGTGAGAAGTTGTCTTGGACTTGTAGGTTATTATCGAAGGTTCGTTGAAGATTTTTCTCGATAGCTGGGCCTATGACTCGACTCATTTGCAAGAATCAGGAGTTTGTATGGACAGATGAGTGTCAAGCCACTTTTGATGAGTTAAAGAAGCGCTTGACCACTGCATCTATCTTGTCACTACCATCATGACCGGAAGGATTTGTGATCTATAGCGATGCATCCGAAAAGGGATTAAGATGCGTACTGATGCAGCTCGGTCATGTAGTAGCATACACATCGAGACAGTTAATGGTGCATGAGAAGAATTATCCAACCCACGATCTAGAGCTCGCAGTTATCTTTGCTTCGAAGCTATGGGGACACTAATTGTACGGCAAGAAGGTTGATATCTACACTGATCATAAGAGACTCAAGTATGTGTTCACACAAAAAGAGTTGACTATACGACAGCGACGTTGGTTGGAGTTGATGAAGGATTACGAGATCGAGCTATATTATCATCCGAGCAAGGCAAATGTTGTGGCAGACGCATTAAGCCGTAAGCCTATAGCTCATTTCTTGACCACACAGAGAGAGTTGATTAGAGATTTGCAGTGCTTGGTATTGAGGTAGTATTGCTTGGAGCGAATGGTGTATTAGCCCATCTCCAAGTACAATCATCGCTAGTAGAGAGGATCAAGGTGGCATTGCCCATGGATGCTAGGTTTCGATGGCTTAGAGAAAGGAATGAAGCATGAGAGCAGACAGGATTGAGGATTTATTCTGATGGGACATTGCGATGTGATGATCGTATTTATGTTCCTAATGGAGAGTTATGGAAGGAGTTGATGACTGAAGCACACAGTTCGGCTTACTCTATCCATCCCGAAGGAACTAAGATATGCCGGGACTTACGGCAGTATTATTGGTGGCACGAAATGAAGTGAGAGATAGCTCGTTTTGTGGCCAAGTGTTTGGTATGCCAACAAGTGAAGGCCGAGCACGATAGGACGGCCGGATTATTGCAGCTGCTACACATTCCCGAGTGGAAGTGGGAGCACATTACTATGCACTTTATCATAGGATTTCCTCGGAGTCCTAGTGGATGTGATGCGGTATGGGTGATTGTTGATAGACTTACCAAATCGGCCCATTTGTTATATTTTAGAGTGGGACAGTCCACAGAAGTTTTGGCAGATATATATATGAAGCAAATGGTAAAGCTACACGACATACCAGTTAGCATCGTGTCAGACCATGACTCCAGGTTCACTTAGTACTTTTGGAGGGGTATGCAAGAAAGTTTGGATACGCATTTGAAGTTTAGCATGGCGTACCATCTGCAGACAGACGACCAGTCAGAGCGTGCTATTCATACGCTAGAAGATATGTTGAAAGCTTGCATGCTCGACTTTGGTGGATCATGGGAGGACCATCTTTATTTTATAGAGTTTTCCTTCGAAAATAGCTATCAAGCGAGCAACCATATGGCTCCGTTTGAAGATTGTATGGTAGGAAATGTCGATCTCCTGACTATTGGAGCGACATCGGAGAGCAACAGATATTGGGACCCGAGTTGGTTTTGAGCACAGTAGAGAAGGTCAAGAAGATACAAGACCACCTACGAGCAGCGCAAGATCAACAGAAGCAGTGGGCAGATAATCGTCGTCGACCTTTGGAATTCAAGGAAGGCAATAACGTTTTCTTGAAAATATCCCCCACTAGATGTATGATTCGATTCGGAGGACGTGGCAAGTTGAGTCCTAGATACATTGGTCCTTTCGATATGTTGGAACGTGTTGGAGAAGTTGCTTATAGATTAGCCTTGCCACCGTCACTAGAGGGAGTATATGATGTATTCCACGTGTCTCAGCTGAGGAGGTACGTGGCAAACGACAATCATGTGCTTGATCACTCCGAGATCACAGTTGGACCGAGCTTGTCGTACGAAGAGCAACCGATATTAATCCTTGATCACCGAGTGAAGGTGTTGCGGAATCAATCTATACCATTGGTTCGCGTGGCATGGAAGCATCACTCGCCAGGAGAGTCTACTTGGGAGCGCGAGGATGACATCCGAAATCGTTACCCGCATTTGTTCGAAGACCAAGATACGTTTGCATGTTAGATCCTTTTTATGGCATTGTATACCTCCCCCCCACTTTAGTTTTAATTTCGAGGACAATTTTTTTTTAAGTTGGGTAGGATGTAAACCCCCTTATTTATTTAATGTATTTTGGAAGCTTAATTTTTGTAATAGTTAGTTATACTAATTTATTAGTTTGTTTAGTATATATATATATATATATATATATATATATATATATATATGATTTGATATGATTCGCGAGCTCTGCCCTAGAGCGTCGCGTTGAAGAAACCTGAGAGATCCGTCCGTCGTCTCCGGCTTGGCCTTGGCCAGTCCGGCGCCTCGAAGACCATGTCCAAATCCTTCGCACAAGTGGTTGCGGAAAGGACCGAGGCTCCCCCTCGCCTTGCCGCACGAACGGTGTCCTCCTTCAAAGGAGCACTGTCCATTACTTTCTCCGAAGAAGAAGAGGATGCACTTGCAGCCCCTCTCAAATACGTGCTCATAGGGAAATTCTCTCACAATAAACCGCCCATAGAGGTGATCCGTAAAGCTTTGCAAGGATTTAAGTTTAAAGGATCCATTAAAGCTGGGGTCATTGATCGTAAGCATGTGCTGATTCGGCCATCTATTGAAGAGGACTATCTGCGACTGCGTTCTAAAGATACTTGGTTTATTGCCCGGGCTCCAATGAGGATCTTTAAATGGGAGGCAGATTTCTCTCCTGCCATAGAGTCTGCGCTCATGCCTGTTTGGGTTGATCTGCCAGATCTCCCTCATCACTTGTATGCTAAAGAGGCTCTATTTGTCATCATCTCAGCGATAGGCACCCCTCTGAAGATTGATCGGGCTGCGGAGGAGTTAGCACGTCCGAGTATGGCATGTATTTTTGTCGAGATCGAAACGGGTAAGCCGATCCAACGGCGGGTTCGGATCAATCTTTCAAAAGGACGGAGCTTTTGGCAGCATATTGAATACGAAAATATTCCTCTATACTATTCCCACTGCTTTCATCAAGGACATTTGGTGGACTCGTACAAACTAAAAAACAAAGGAAGGTCCCTACAATAGAAGAGCAGATCGGAGGCAGTACTTCATGAGCAGCCAGAAAAATGTCAGGCTATTAATAATCTCGAACCTAATTTCTCAACTCCACGAGTGGTTATTAATCAGCTTGCCTCACCTGCCTCCATTACTACTGTGAATGACGTTGGCACGAGAATCGTTGAAGGGTCTCCTCTATTAATGCCTGTCCCTGTCGCTTCGAACCCAATCACTCAGGACCCCAGTTTAAATCAAATCAACATAGAACACGTGGTGACTCAGTAAGCTGAGATGACTGGTTTGGCATCCACCACTGAGCCGACGGCAGTGGTCATCCCACCCCAACCAGTGGGGGACTCCTCGCCACCCGATGATCTGGAAGAAGGTGAACGACGTGGTATGCCCACCAGGTGGGCAGATTTGGTTGAGGAGGAGGAACATCTCAACCGAGACATTAGTGATCCAGTTACTGCTTCTGAACCTTGCTCAGATCATGAAGAGAGTGATGAAGCCCCAACAAGAGATCAAGACCCCTCGAGTAGTCAAGAAATAGGGACAGAGCCATGCAATATGCAAAAGCGGAACTCGAAGGGAAAGAAAATCGTTGAACCATCCGATCGAACAACTCGTTCGGCTGCACGCAAAGCTTCCTCTGGTAACCCCCCAACCAATAATGTTTAATTTTCTTATCTGGAATATTCATGGAATTGCCAATGCTATGACTCTTAAAAGATTGAAGGCACTACTAAGGGTGAATAAAATCAATTTCCTCGCCATTATTGAGCCAAAAGTAGATACTTCACAGCTGCGATATTATAAAGTTAAGCTGGGGTTCTCTCTCGCTGTTTCTAATGATAGAAGTAACATTTGGATCCTGTCTCGATCTGGCTGCATAATTGATGTGGTCGACTCGTATAAGAAAGCCCTATCAGTTAGGGTTTCTGACACTTTGCTGCCTGTGACGTCACTCTTTAGTATAGTGCATGGTGATGGTACAAAGGAAGGTCGTCAGTTTCTTTAGGATAGACTGCTACTCCTCCAGAGTCTTCATCAGTGGCCGTGGATTGTCGGAGGGGATTTCAATGCTGTTCTTCGTTCGGAGGAGAAGATTGGGGGGCATCCGGCTGAGGACCTCTCGATGCAGGAGTTCACAAACTTTCAGCTGGCAGCAGGAGTTACTGAACTTCCTTTTACAGGCAGTGCTTTTACTTGGGTCAAGTCCAACAATAAGGACATACGTGCCTCTCATCTCGATGGAGTTTTTGTCGATAATGCATGGCTGAACATGGCTCCGTGTTCAGTGGAGGACCACCTTAACCGAACTGAATCGGACCATGCTCCAATCCTTGTCCGGCTCCTTGCTAATAAACCTGGTGGGGTTAAGCAGTTCATATTTCTTGATTTTTGGACTGCTCATGCGAATTTTTGCAACATTGTTCATGAGGCTTGGCACTCCGTCGATCACCGACATGGGATCACGAGGGTGGCTCTTCGACTTGATGAATGTCGCAAGCGGATATCCAAATGGAGTTGGGCCACCTATGGTGACATCTTTCAGGCAGTTCGGAAGGCGGAAGACAATGTCCTAGCTGCTGAACTTTAGGTTGAGGAGGATAATTCCAATCTAAATAGGGAGAAGCTTGCATTGGCCACTGCTCACCTGAAACAACGAGTTTGTATTGAATAAGCTTTCTGGAAACAAAAGTCTCGGATCAAATGGGACTTAGTGGGGGATAAAAACACTGCATATTTTCATGATTGTGTTAATCATAAGAAGAAGGCTTTGAGGATTCATTCGATCACCACCAAAAATGAGGCAGTCCTCCTTGATAAATCGAACATCAAAGCCTATGCTCTAGAATACTATGGGGCTTTGTATGAGAGAGGGGACATTTCAGACGATGATTCATTGCTTGATGTCATCCCGACCTTAGTAGAGGAGCATGAGAATGACCGGCTTATTGCCCTCCCGACTAAGAAGGAGCTCATGGACACACTTAAGTCACTTGACATGAATAGTGCCTCAGGTCCTGACGGATTTACCCCAAAGTTTTTCCTTACAGCCTGGGACATCATCGGGGATGACATTATAGAGGCGGTTGGTATGTTCTTCGATGGTTTTTCCTTGCCTCGATCAATTACTAATACCTTTTTGGTCCTCATTCCTAAGTTTAAGCAGCCCAAGTACTTTGCGGATTATATACCGATCAGTCGATGCTCAGTGTTAAACAAACTTATTTCGAAGACCCTTGCTCTCAGGTTAGCGCCACTCCTACCAAAACTGATCTCCCCAGAACAGAGTGGTTTTGTTAAGGGAAGAGAAATAGTTGACAATATCGTACTTGTGCAAGAATTGGTGGCTAAAATGAACAAGAAACATGGGGGTGGGAATATTGCCATTAAATTATATATGATGAAGGATATGACCGTATAGACTGGAGATTCATGTTGAAGGTGCTGCGCAAGTTTGGTTTTCACAACAAATGGGTGGATATGATGCTTCATCTACAAAATAATGTGTGGTTTTCCCCTTGATCAATGGCGAAACAGCGGGGTATTTCCAATCATTTTGTGGGGTGCGGCAAGGTGATCCAATCTCACCCGCTCTATTTATCTTAGCTGCGGAGGTTCTATCTCACAATTTGAAGTTGCTCCCCGCGACAGAGGGTTTCACTCCATTCCTAACTCTAAGGGGATGTGCACCTATCACTCATCTATCATACGCGGATGATGTTTTGCTATTCTCGGCAGGAGACATCAGGTCGATCACCTTAATCCAGGAGCAGTTGAGGCGCTATGAGGAGGCTTCGGGTCAGAAGATTAATGTAGCTAAAACTTCTTTGTATGTCTCTACTAAGGCTCCGGCTGAGAGGGTGGCTGAACTGGCATCGCGGACAGGCTTCTTGATTGACACTCCTCCTTTTACATACCTCGGTTGTCCTATGACGGCAGGGTATCGCAATGCTAGCATGTATGAGGAGTTGATTCACAAAATCCGGGCATGCGTCGAAGGCTGGCATAACAAGATCCTTTCCCCAGGAGGTAAATTCTACTTAAATCTGTCCTTTCCTCAATACCTGTGTATACTTTGGCTGCGTGCAATCCCCTAGTTGCTGTGTTACGCCACATTAAAGCCATTTGTAGTAAGTTTTTTTGGGTCTCGTTCCAAGGAGCCCCGAAGCGGGCATGGCTAGGCTGGGATTATATTGCTCGTAAAAAGGAAGAAGGAGGGCTGGGGGTTAAGAGACTGGAAAGTATGATGACTGCATTCACAATCAAACTCTGGTGGAAGTTCTCTACCCAGGAGAGTCTTTGGGTCGCTTTCTTCAAATCCAAATATTGTTCCCCGGTTCCTCCTAGTGAGGTTATGATTACATCCAATGCGACTCATGTGTGGAAGAGATTGTTAGAGGGAAGGAATTTGGCTAATCACTTAATTGTTCAGGATGATTCGGGATGGGGGTGGCGTAACACTTCGGGCAGGTTCATAGTGGCATCGGCTTGGGATATTGCCCGCAGGCAATGGCCTATTATTCTTTATTTCGTTCACATCTGGGGTAAGTATATTCCGTATAAGTGGTCGATCTTACTGTGGCACATCCTACATAATAAGGTGCCCACGGATGATAACATTGTGAAACTGGGCTTCAGCATGGCATCGATGTGCCATTGTTGTTTTCAAAGCAAGGAGGAGTCCGTGAACCACATATTCCACGCAGGGGAGATGGCAATGGATGTTTGGGGTTCTTTGCAAAGGGAGTATAGGGTTCAAGCTCGCGGGTCTTCTTCATTGATGCAGAGGCTTAATAGATGGTGGCGTGGCAGGAGGCTACACCAGAGGCAAATTGCAGTTGGTGCTACGATTTGGGTTCTTTGGAAAAATCGTAACAAGTGGCGCTATGAAGAATATCGATACTACACGGAGATGGTGATCAAGGAAATCCAGAGGCAGATTGGTAAAGCTTCAATCAAGTGTAAATATTAGGGGGTGGTCGCGGAGTTTTTTGAAGTTTTAATGTTTTGTTGGTTGAAGAAGGAATAAAGAGTAGTTTTATAAAAAATTAAATATATATATATATATATATTATTCCATATATATATTATTCCATATATATGTATATATATATATATATATATATAAAATATATATGTATATATATATATATTTTTATATATTTTATATAAAATATATATGTATATATATATATATAAAAAAAAAAAAAAAAAAAAATATATATATATATATATATATATATATATATATATATATATATATATTTATATATATATATATATATATATATATATATATATATATATATATATATATATATATATATATATATAAAATATATATATATATATATTATTCCATATATATACATATATATATATATATATATATATATATATATATATATATATATAAAAATATATATATATATATATATAATAGAAAAGCAAAACAACAAAAAAGAACAACACTCTGTTGGAACAGTGCTTGCACTGTTCCCGTTCTCCCCCGACCCGAGAAAAAGCTCGACCAAACCCGCGTAAAAGACTAAGTCTCTTGAGTTTCAAAAATTTGAAACTCATCAAATCTAGAACCAAATTCGTTCAAATAAATTGCAATACGATCCTAACGAGATTCTCCCTCGCTAGACTCCTATCCAGCCTTGAATCGAACTAAATCCTATCATTCCAATCCGAATCTCGATTGGAATTCAAATACACTACAAAAACAAATACTTAAAAATTGAACCCTAGAAATTCATCGATAAGTTGCATCGAACCTTCGCTCCCACCCCGAGGATTCACTCCAGCACGTCCCCATACCCCGTGCTCCCCCGCCGATCGCTTGTAGCTGTAACACCCCAGAACCAGAATACTGGAGAGCGGGGGCATACATAGCCAGCTACGTATATTGAAATAGAATCTACCTCGCTATACGGTCACGGCTGTCTAGATACATGAGGGTTTAACCACAAGCCATCAGTCTCTTATGGTCATAAACAAGCCTATTTTTTCAATCTCAAACAAGTAATAACAGTTACAAGATATTAGAGCACCAAATATACAATAGTAAGGCATCCCATACATTACATATTTGGATGATCATGAAGCTAGTCATACAAAATATGAAGACTAGTAAGAGTTTCAGTCATACATGTTTGCAGAAACAAAAAAAGTTTATTCCAAACTTTTAAAAGAATAGTACAAAGTACAATGAATTATGTGGAAGTACAACTGTAGTAATCTGATGAGAAGACGTTCACTTTATCCCTTGGACTATGTAAACTTGAAGACTGTTGCCTTTGGAGAATGCAGCAGCAATTTTTGCCAGAGTTTTTGATCTCTGTGCGTATGTATGTGATGCTTTCACAATGATTGGAAACTCTATTTATAGAGTTCAAAAAATAACTGTTTTATTAGTTATTCTGATGTGCCCGAAGCTGGATTGCGCCATACTGGGTTGTGCCAACCTCCTGTTCCACCAACTTTTATTTGGTTATAAGTCGTGTACTAACTGTATTTAGACGCGCGACATCATTTGATTGAGATGCGCGTGGTCGTGTACAGGATAGTAGACACGTCTTGAGAGATTAGTGGCATATGCGCCAAGTCATCCTGCTTTAGAAATAAAAATTGTCTCAAATTTGGCAGATTGTGCGAACTTCAGTCAATGAGTAAAACTGCGCCTGATTGAGCCGCGCCTAGACACGTGGAAGCTTTTGAGAAGAAGTTATTCAGATTGCGCCTAGGCGCAACTAAAGATTTTGTCTGGATTGCGCCTAAGCTTAACTTACAAAGTGTACAGGACAGCTGTCAACCAACTTCCCTCGAGCAGCAAAATTCACGGGATTCGAAAAGATTTTCCACGTTCACTGTGGTGTCAGTGTTGTCAGGTAATGTTGGATATTAAATGTCAGACGCCACGTATATTTTGGCGTAATAAGACTGGGCACAGTCTGATATATGGCACAACCTATTCAGCGGTGCAGTTTATTCTCTGAGCTTCATATCAGTGGCGTAACCTGATTTTTAGGGCGCACCTTGATCACTGGTTAGTAGGTTCATGGCGCAACTTGATTTTTAGGCCCTACAAGACCCCCTTCAATGTTTTTAAAACTTAAAAACCATTTCAAAGTTTTAAAATACTTTTAATTTATAAATTTTTTTACTGAGTCAAGTTACGCCAGTCAACCGCGGTCATCTCAGTTAAATTTCTTTCTCGAAAAAACTCAATCTCCTCTTCGTCTTCTCGAGTTTCATTGATGATTTTCAGTTTCCCTTGAGGAATATGAAGAGTCAATTTAGTGATATATATGTAGGGGCTGATTTTCATACTTTATTCTTCCCTTCTTGATGGCGTCTAAGAAGGAGATAGAGGTCAATGATGTCAGCAAAAACAAGTCTCCTGAAGTGAAATCTGACGTCATACCTTCGACTTATTTGTTGGAGGCTGACCCAGCACTGAGGGCGACGAACTTTCTAGACTGCTTCGGGTTAACCCCAACTATCTTTAATCGCTCGAGTGGTGGGCCATCCTCTGAAGAACGTGGCAATTCAGAAGGATTCCTCAATCTAATGCGTCGCTCTGGAATCCGCAACATGTAAGAACTGGACGCCGCTCTTCATCAGGACGATGAAGACAAGAAAAAGGAATAATGTTTTTGTATAACAACTTTTATTCTCTTTTTTTTGTGTCCTTGTATGTAGGGGTCCACCCAACTTTTATGAAATCTAAAATTTCTAATACATTGTGTAGCTATGATTTCAAATAGTACATGTAGATACGTTCCTTCAGCTGATTCAAATGCTTACTATTTCGTTGAGGGACACATTGCAATCATCACATGGCTTCCATCACATGTTGTTTAGTTCTTTTCCAAAAATAGGCTCCTAGAATGACGTGACTGTTTCATCTTTAACCCCTTTAAAAGGACATCCAGAAACGAAAGAGCCATTCATACTTTCTCAAAACAAATGATTTTACACAAGGTTTTACTATTTGTAAGTTCACTTACGCCACTTTGTCCTGATGCTACTGTGCTTTCAGAAATTAGTAAGTCTCAACAAAGGATCAATAGTATATATTTTTCTTTTGTGCCACTTTTGAAGACAGATACTAATCTGTATGTTGTAGACTTCGTTGATATACGCTAACTATTTCTGATAATAGGTGCGCACTATGGTCCAGTGCTTAGCTTTAATCAGAGGTGCGCACTGCTGATATGTGCCAGTTGATCAGTATGCTGTTTTGACATACGCCTGTTTATCAGCGCATACTGTTAAGATGTACCTGTGTTTCTGAGAATAGGCGCACACTATTGATGCGTCTGAGCTTCTGAGAATAGGCGCACATTGTTGATGCGTATGAGCTTCTGAGAATAGGCGCACATTATTGATATGCTTCTGTTAGTCAGCGCACACTGTTGATGCGTGCACAATTTTGATAGGTCTGACTTTGCTATAGAGAATATTCTTCTAACACTCACATCAGACAGCTCATGTGATTATGACACTCAAATCAGACAGCTCAGGACTCTCCATGTTCCAGAAGGGTCTTCCTCAGATGGCAGGAAGAGCCTATACACATGAGAGTTGAATGGTGGAGAGACATAATTAGGAATCGTATCACAAGGGTGATCTCGTTCCTATTTTCCTTGGCAGGCTGTCTTATCTCCACCAGTTGTATTGACAGCAACTTATCTTTGGGTTGCTGTACTCTGTGGTTCTCCTCTCGTGTTTCTGAGAGAGAAGACCAGAGTTGATTCCATTGTCTGGCTCGTTGCTTTAAGTCGAGACGACAACGAACTGGCACCAACAAATAAGAAGATCCAAAGATGTAATAGACCTTCATGTTATATTTAGAATGAAAATCCGAGATGTAATAGATTTCCATTAAGATGTATCTATATTTTTAAAGAAGGAATAAAGAATAATTTTTTTTTTCTTTTATGATCTGATTTTGATGTAGTGATAATGAAAATAGAATTAAGGAGAAATGTGGAGATGACAAGTTGCCAGTGTAAATACAAAATTCAAAAGTATAGAGAATGCAAACTCTTATTTAGAAAAAGTAAACAGTTACTTCAATTCTCGAGATAAAGACACTGAACAATTACTGTAACTTTCGAGGAAGAGAATAAATGAATGAACCATCATGTCGGTTTTTGAAGAATGGAAAATGAATGAACAGTTATAAATGAACGAACAGTTATAAATGAACGATCAGTTGGGTTTCTTTCAAAAAGTCGCATCGGTTCTCGATCTTGACTGTCTAATTGTTCTGTCTATAAATAGAATAAAACTTTCATAGATATTGTCACTTTCTTTCCTTTCTGTACAAAATGTCTTCCAAAGATTTGCTCACTCCGAAGATTGAAGGAGAGACCGAGACGCCTCCTGCTGAGCCTCTAGTGCCTCGTCAGAAAGAAAGGGGTGAAGGTTCAACTACTACTGCACCAGGAGAGGACTTGATTTCCAAGCTAGTGGAGCCAGGAAAGACTGCCGAAGAAGAGGCATTGAGGATGGCTGCCTGCAAGTTTCTTGTGGGTTCAGACAATGGGATGTTTGAACTATTGGCAAACTATGTATTTAATCATAAAGGATCAGGGCCTCTTTCCCGTCCTTAATATTTATTTAATTCCATGAATAAAGTAAACTTTTATTTACATCATGTTTCTAAAATAAAGAACATTTTGTCTTTATACATAATATTTCTTGAGAAATTTGCCATTGATAGGCATCATAGCAACTCTGCCATCCATATCTGTTAATTGATAGACTCCATTTGAGAAAACTTTGTTTACCACATACGGCACTTCCCATTTTGCCTCGAACTTGCCTTTGCTCATATGTGTCATAGTCATAGGACGTCTAACTACAAGGACTAACTCGTCTTCCTAAAATGTTCGCACTCTGACTTTACGATTGAAAGCTTTTAAAATCTTGGCTTGATGAAGTTCGATGTGCTGTTGAGCTAATAACCTTTTCTCGTCGAGCGCCTTCAATTCTTGAAGCCGAAGACAATCATTATTTTTTGTAGTAAGCTCGTTAGCAATGGCGATTCTCAATAATGGAATATGAATTTCCAGAGGCAGAACAGCTTCACATCCATATAATAAAGAAAAATGTGTGCAACCTGTGGGATTACGGACAGTAGTACGATATGTCCATAGACATTCTCCAAGTTTATCACTCCAATTATGTTAGTTGATAGAGACAAACTTTTTGAGGAGTTTGATTATGGGCTTGTTGAATGCTTCAGCCAACCCGTTAGCCACAGGATTATAGGCCGCAGAGGAGACATTATTGATTCTATTGTCATCACAGAACCTATCAAACTTCTGGCTGATAAATTGTGGCCCATTATCATGGATGATTCGGCGAGGGACACCAAATCTGTATATCACATAATGTTTGATGAAGTTGATGACACTACTCGTTTTAACTTCAGCCAAAGGTATGGCTTCTGCCCACTTAGAAAAATAATCGGTTATAGCCAAAATGAACCGATGCCCATTAGATGAAGGAGGATTGATAGGGCCAATTATATCTATGCCCCAAGCTTCGAAAGGCCATGAGGCAGCAGTCGGATGAAGAAATTCTGACGGTTGATGGATGAAATCTACATGAACTTGACATACACAACATTTTCTTGCATAGTCAATAGCATCTGATACCATAGAGGGCCAGTAGTAGCCCATACGTCGAATACGATCCTGTAGTTTAGGACCAGGCTGATGTGCTCCATAAACACTATCATGAGCTTCGCGTAATATTTGCTTTGCTTTCTCACCAACGAGACACCTCAAGAGTAATCCATCAAAAGTTCTTCGATAGAGAGTTTTAGTAGTATGATTATAATAGAATTGAAGTGATCGGCCACGGATACTTATAGCTTCCTTAGGATCTTCTGGCAAGATGTTATGTACTGCAAAATCAATAAAAGGTGATCTCCAGTCATCGCAAGTGATATTGACTTCAGTTAGATTTCTGAATTCAATGTTGTGGTTGTTTTCGACACAAAATAGTTCTCTATTAGAGATAACAACCATCTATTGTCTTTTAACTGGAACTGCCAATACCGCAGCTAGGTTAGCTAAGGAATCAATTTCTGTATTGAATGCGCGACGTACATGTTCAATGAAGAAACCTTTGAACGAAGAAGCTATTCTGATTGTTGCTTCATGGTATGGTACCAGATCTTGATGTCGGACTTCATATATGTCTCTAACCTGATTAACAATCAGCTTAGAGTCGCCATATACTTCGAGATATTCGATATCCAGTTGTTTGGCTAATTGAAGTCCGATGAGTAAGGCATTGTATTATGCGACATTGTTAGAGCACGATTTGTCTAAAGAATAAGCCCTTTGAAAAGCTAATCCATCGGGTAAAACGAGAACAATTCCCACTCCAGCCACAAGTGTACCTTCAGGTCCAATTCTAGAAGCTCCATCAAAGAACAACCTCCAGGTAGGAAATTCTTCTGAGGTCATATTTGATTCCAATGTTTCATCAGAAATTTCATCATAGAGTTTAGATGTCTTAGGGACAGGATGAGCTGCTAAAAAGTCAGCAAGTGTTTGGACCTTCACAAACTTTTGAGCAACAGAAACCATATCATATTGTACTAGTAATATGGCCCATGTGGCAAGCCTAGAATTGGGTGTACTTGGCTTCTTCATTAAGACTCGAAGAGGATTGACTCGGGATATGACATGAGTAGTTTAGCCTATGATGTAATGTCTTGTCTTCTGAACAGCAAACATTAAGGCTAAACATTCCTTCTCCACTGGACTAAAACGATGTTCATCTCCAATCATCGTTCGGCTAAGATAGTAGATGGCTTGTTCATGACCTTCTTTGTTCTTTTGAGCCAGCAAAGCTTCCAACGAATGATCCATTGCCCGGACATACATTAAGAAAGGAATTCCTGAGATCGGTGGTACAAGAACCTGTGGACTCATTAAATACCGCGTTATTTCGTCAAATGCTCGTTGACATTCTTCCGTCGAAACAAAAGATACACATTTCTTCATTAATTGAAAAAATGGTCTGCCACGTCCAGATAAATTTAAAATAAACCGCCTGATGTACGCAGGTCGACCTTGGAATCCTCGTAGCTCTTTTAGGTTGCGTGGAGGACACATCTCTTGAATGGCGTTGCTCTTCTCGGGATCAACGTGTATACCCTTAGAGGTAATGACGAAACCGAGAAACTTACCATTAGAGACACCCAAGAAAGACTTGGTAGGGTTTATTTTGAGTTGATGCTGGCACATTAGATTGAAGATAGTTCTTAAATCTTGAATGTGATCTTCTTTGAGATGACTTTTGACAGTAATATCGTCAACATAGCATTCAACAGTCTTTCGCAGATGATCATAAAAAATAGTACTTATAGCCCGCTGGTAGGTTGCACCTGCGTTCTTCAGACCAAACGACATGACTGTATAACAGTACACTCCATGAGGAGTACGAAACGAAGTATGTTTCTCATGTTCAGGATTCATCCGGATTTGATTATATCTAAAAAAACCTATCCATGAAAGAAATTCGTTCGAATCCACATGTATTGTCGATCATGATATCAGTAATTGGGAGAGGGTATTCATCTTTAGGGCAAGCATCATTGAGATCCCGAAAGTCTATGCGAACTAGAACCTTTCTGGTCTTCTTTAGGACTGGGACGATGTTGGCTATCCAGTCAGGATGCTGTTCTTTTCTTATAAAACCGCAAGCTATAAGCTTTTTGACTTCATCATCAATTACATCCATCATTTCAGGCTTGAATCACCGTTGTTGTTGTTTGACCGGCTTGGCATTCGGCAAGATATTAAGCTTGTGAGTTGCAATTTGAGGATCTAATCCTGGCATATCTTCATAACTTCAGGCGAAGACATTAATAAATTCATGAATAAGGTGAATTAATTCTTGTTTATTATCCTCTGGTAGACTTTTGCTAATGAAGATTGGTCGTGATACGCCCTTCTCTCCAATATCGATCTGGACTAGTTGATCCTCAGTAGGTGGTTCTCGTTGTTCAAAACAAAGTTCCTACTGATTGTCCATCTTTTGTGCCCAAGGGTCCACTTCAGGAGCTTCTTCGATGTCATCTTCATCATCTTCTAAAAATTCGGCAGACACCATGTTAGAAGATACTATCACCCTATGAACATGATCAATGATGGTGTCAGAATCCCATGAAATAGAATCAGAAGAGTTAGATCGTTCTTCCTCATCAGATTCAGAAGGTTCTGGATTTGGGGGTGGTGAAGCATAACCTAGTCTATATTTTGTTTTATTGTAGTATTGTTGTGATTTTCCTCTTGGAACAGCAATACGAAGAGGAGTTCACCTCCCTTTACCGTTGTTGAGGCATGTTCTGAAATTATAGCCTATTTTACGGATGATTGCATTAGATTGTGGACAATAGCGGCGTAATTGTAGCCTTCCTGAATTATCTCTATTATCGTTTTAGAGCATGATTTTTATTCCTCTCTTTTGCTGAAGAATATAGGCTTTTCATCTTTCTTTCGAGACGGTACTAAGAAGTACGACTCTTGTATTGAATCCAGTGATACCACATTTCGCAAAGATGATACGACTTCTATTGTTAGTGGTTTAAAGCTATCTAGCATATCCAAATAACACTGAGTATAGTAAGAGATATCAGTATACTGAAAGGAGATGCTTTATTGATTTTTACACCATCATTTACAATAGAAACTTTAGCCTTAGCAGGCTTAGTCAGATTGATGACAAGAGAAGGAGAAGAAGAACGAGAAGGAGGAGGGGGCTTCTTACGACGAAGATCGATTACAAGAGGCTCAGAAGAGACGAGCTCCCTTTGTTCTTGACTATCACCCTTAGGCCGCTTCTCATGGGAAGGAAGATAAATAGTCAGTGGTTTGGAAGATTGAGGTCATGAGGTGTGTCCTTTGACCAGAATCACCAGAGTATCATTTAGTACACTTTTCTGTTCTTCATCTGTGTCAATTTCTAATACCACCTTCATGAATTCCTCTTTGTACATGCGAGAATCGTTGCAGTATGCTTCAACTCCTTTGAAAAGATTCAGATATACAAACTCTTTTTGGACTTCTCCATTACCATCCACATATTTGAAACATTGGTGGAGCGTAGAGGGTACAATATTGTGTTCATGAAGAAATGGCCTTCCCAACAAAGCATTGTATGAGCCATGATTGTCAATAGCATAGAAAGTTACCTTTTTATGAAGATTGCCAATTTGAAGTTTTAGGCGTATCTTTCCCAAAGGTTCACTTCTTTCTTGATTGAACCCCAAGATGGTAATGATAGTTGTAGAAAGGTTATACACTGGGATCTTCAAAGCATCCAGTAAAGACTTCGGTATGATGCTAAGTGCGGACCCTGGTCAATCAGAATGCGATCGACTTTCATGGTGTCCACATACCCCGTAAAATAGATAGGACGATCATAACGATTATCTTCTAATAACATGTCATCTTATATAAAAGTAATATTGGGCATTAGTTCGAATACACTATGACAATGTTCACAGCTGACTGGCTCCTCTTCAGGCTTCTTGAGAAGAGTAAGGTAAGCGTCAGCCTGCATAAAGGCTTCGCTGGACGTCTCTCGAGTTTCTTTTGAGAGACGTAAGAGTTCAAAGATTGATAATCTTGCTGGATATTGGCCAATTGAGGTAATATATCAAAATTGTAAGGCTTTTCAAGTCCAAGAGATGAGGACTTCTTTAGTACTTTGTCAAAGAGAACAGGTTGCTTTCCCTTGTCTGCTGATGTTAGTTTAGAAGGAGATAGTTCGACTGTCGACAGGTATGTAGATGGTATATTCTCGCCAGGAGAAGATGATGTAGGAGCATCATCGAAAAATGGAGCAGGATTCTCTTGATTTTTGGAATAATCCCGAAGATAGGGTTCCCAAATCTAGTGCCCATTAGAATTTCTTTTTCTGTTACTGGTTCAAAGGATACCATGTTGCAGCTTTTAGATTTGGATTTGGTGTGCTTATTTTACTTAAAAGAGGAAGGTGTTTCAAACTCTGCTACCAGATCTAGATGAATCCACATGATCTCTTCTCTGTCAGTCGATAGTGGAACAAGACCTTCATTTTGAGGAGGTGGGAGATTCACGATCTCAAGAGTAGTCCTTGGAATGGGAAGAACACCGTCTTGTACAAGTTGTGGTGAAAAGTCATGGAATTGTAGAGAAACCACATTAGCAGTCACCGTTTTCTCGTCCTGCTGAAGAGTAATTGCTCCAGAATTGACCAACTCTTGGATTTTGCCCTTGAGCACATAACATGCTCTGGTTGGATGTCCTATAAATCTGTGATATACACAGTATTTAGGGTGATAGGTTTTACCCACTTCTTCTGGCCGTTTTGCCTCTGGAAGTTGAAGCTTATTGTTTTTGATCAAGTAATCGAAGATGCTCAAAGTATCACCTTCATCGAAAGAATATTCTTCCTTTGGACGAGTTGTCTTCTGTGGTGGTGCTGATGGAGTGGATGTTGTCTGAGTGACGTTGACAGCCAAAGACTCATTGCCTTTGAGATTGATGGCCAGTGTTTCTTTATGCTTGCGGTTATTCTGGCGATTATTACCTCCAGGTGTGGAATGTTCATCTTGGTTAGGATGAGTCATTTGAACTCCTAACTGCTTGAACTTTTCGGCACAAACCTCCGCCGCCTTTGTATTTACAATGAAAGAAGACCAATCCTGGAATTGTGTAGATCCTGTCCACATACTGATAATAGGCTACAAGTTTGATTTGCAAGTGTCTATTGTTATAGCAGATGGAGTTCATAAAGGCATTTTGAGTGCCTCTCGGCGGAATCTTTCAATAAAACTCTCTGTAGATTCATTATGCCTCTGTTTAATCTTAATGAGGGTAGACATCGTCATGTCATTGACTCCCTCGTAAAATCGTTCCAAGAATATTTACTTGAAACCAGCAAAAGAAGTGATGCAGCTATTAGGCAAGCTACGATACCTGTCATATGTTGCGCCGGCTAAACAACCGACGAACACTCTAGTAAGGAGAGCATCATTTGGCTGTAATTGATCAGTCATCACCTCAAAGTGATTGATGTACTGACTTGGAGAGGTGCTTCCATCAAACAACATAATGGTGGAAAGTTTGTATTTAGGAGGGAATGGAACTTCCTTCCATTCTGTAGGATACGGTTGCTTTTTGCCCAGTCTTTGTAGGCCATCCTTCTGCTTGAAGGCCTCAAACTGAGTGCGTAATAGTTTCACTGCTTTATTAGCATCCCTTGATGTTTGAGAATTGATGGGTTGGTTATAAGTATTAGGAAGAGAAAAAGCATGGTAATTACCACCCCCAGCAACAGACTGACTGGGTTCAGCTTGAATTGGCACAGAAGCAACCTGAGGGGTTGGTACCCCCAGATTAACAGGTACAGAAGATGCTATAAGCTCAGGATTCATAGAAGGGTTTACAATCGGTGGCACTGTATTTTGAGCCACAATTATAGTGTGTATGCTAGCAACCATTTCTGCCATGGTCTTCAATTTGTCATCTAATACAACAATTCGTTGCTCTTAACTAGTTGAAGTAGAGGCATTTTGATCATTCGTAATGGTATATGCCGCTACTTCTCTTGCTGCTATTGATGAGATAGTCTGTTCAGAACATTCACTATCTGTATCAAAGTCTAAAAGAGTCCTCTCCTACATAAGTGATGGGGAGATCTTCTTGATTAAAGACACCTAGGGTCAAATATCGATTTCTTGATCTAGTGTATTGAAAGACACCTTCACTAGGTGCATGAATCCGATCTAAGTATTGCTGACTGGGATTACATGATGCATTACGTCTTGGACGTTTCCCACCCCAGTGCCTTGAGAAGTCATGTTGATAGAAGCATATAATAGCTCTTCTTCGTCTTCTATTATATGTTCAGAAGTTATAGCATAGTTCAGACGATCGAAGACAGATCGTCGAGCCGATTGGCAACAACAGTTGATGACGACTTCATGAAGGCAATGGCGATCTGAAGCTTGATTTGGAGGTGAGGGAGACATCCCTGTAATCTTTCATCTTTGTGTAAGACGTTGCCGGAGATCAGTTACAACTACAGGACGAGAAGAAGTCAAAGGAACATATTTCTTAATGACGTTAGGAACATGTCTCCTATTCTTCAGATGTTTTGTTCCCTGAGTATACAAAGATGTACTCAACTCATTAGCATAAGTGGTTGGGTACTTCTTTTCAAACATTGGCTTATGGTATAGATTGGCCTTTGGCATAGTGTTCTTACGTTTCACCAAAGTTGATACTGGTTGACGCCTATTGAGATAAGCGCATAAATCAGAAAATTCTGCTCCAGGTGTCTCTATTTGTGATATTCTCAATTTTTCTTGCTTAGATCTTGAAATTAGCAAGGTGGGAAGGTCTTGACCAGACCCCATAGGGGTAGGTAAGATACCTCTTTGATCGGTATTCTTTTCTATATCAGAGATCCAAAGACCTCTGTTTAAAGGAATAGAATCTGATATGTCTTCCTCTGAGTCATAGACCAGGGAAGTTTGAGAAAGGACCAAAGGGTGCTTTCCTTTATTTTGTAGAGGGTTAGCTAAGAAGCGTTCCCCTTTGTTCTGTTGTGAGACCATTTTAGGCAAAGATTGCGCCCATTGAGGAAATGTCAAAGGACTCATCCCTTTGTTCTGTCTAGTATTGGCACTAGAACATTGATTCTCAAAGTTTAGAACTTGAGAATTAGAAGAAGGAATAGCCAAAAGACTAGTTCCTTTGAGTTATTCAAGAGCAGCAGACTGCGCCTGAACAACTGATTTCTTGGGTTGTGCCACAGTGCTATGGGCTACTGGTTGTACCCTAGCAATATAGGCTACTGGTTGTGCCTTGGCAGCGACATGGGTAGACTGAGTCTTAGCTACAACTTGAACAAATTGTTCGTTGGTAGCAAAGGAAGTAAAGGACTGCGCGCGGACAGCAGAAAGAGTGGACTGTGCCCTGGCAACAGAAGCAGGCTGTGCCTAAGCTACTGAGGCGGATTGTGCCTTAGCTACTGAGCATTCAAGTTGCTCCTGTGCAACAGCAACTGCAGAAGACTTAGGAGTCCATACAGTCTTGCTCTTGGCAATAGCCACAGTGCGCTTGTTGCTCTTGCTGTTGATCATATTCTCGTAGGCTGTCTGGTTGACTTGAACAACCAGAGTCTTCTGTGTTTTGCCGATCGACGCAGTATCACATTGAGTTGTCACCTTCTTGTCGGAGGAGAAAGTCGTCCCCAGCAGAGTCACCATTTTGTTCGAAAAAAAGTTTATTCCAAACTTGTAATAGAATAGTATAAAGTACAATAAATTCTGGGGAAGTACAACTGTAGGAATCTGATCAGAAGACGATCACTTTATCCCTTGGACTATGTGAACTTCAAGACTGTAGCCTCTAGAGAATGCAGCAGCAATTTTTGCAAGAGTTCTAGATCTCTGTGCGTATGTATGTGATGCTTTCACAATGATTGGAAACATTATTTATAGAGTTCAAGAAATAACTGTTTTAGCAGTTATTCTGATGTGCACGAAGCTGGATTGCGCCATACTTGGTTGCGCCTACCTCCTGTTGTGCCAACTTTCATTCGGTTATAAGTCATGTACTAACTGTATTTAGACGCATGGAATCATATGATTGAGATGCACGTGGTCGTGTACAGGATAGTAGACACATCTTGAAAGATTAGTGGCATGTGCGCCACGTCATCCTGCTTTAGAAATAAAAATTGTCTTAACTTTGGCAGATTGTGCGGACTTCAGTCAATGAGTAAAACCGTGCCTGATTGAGCCGCACCTAGACACGTGGCAGCTTTTGAGCAGAAGTCATTCAAATTGCGCCTAGGCACAACTAAAGATTTTGTCTGGATTGCGCCTTAGCGCAACTTACAAAGTGTATAGGACAACAGGCAACCAACTCCCCTCTAGCAGCACAATTCACGGGATTCGAAGAGATTTTCTTCGTTCACTGTTGTGTCAGTTGTCTGTGTTGTCAGGTAATGATGGCTATTAAATGTCAGACGTCATGTAGATTTTAACACAATAAGACTGGGTACAATCTGATATATGGCTCAACCTGTTCAGTGGTGCAGTTCATTCTTTGACCTTCATATCAGTAGCACAACTTGATTTTTAGGGCGCAACTTGATCACTTGTTGGTGGGTTCATGGCGCAACTTGATTTTTAGGCCCTAAAATACATGATCAACCCTAGGATTTGTTAATCATGCTACAGCCCGTAGGCAGATAGTAAGTAAAGTGCAATCGAGCTAACACGTGCTCGTCGGCTAAACGCTTCAAAAGAATTTTTTACAATAGAGTGGGAGAGCAAAAATAAAACCAACTCGTTGCCAGGGTTACGCCTGTGGTAACCATCTTGCTGGAAGGTAGGGAGATCCTCGGGAGCTGCTCCGATATCTGGCCATGCAAAACCAACTGGGTCAGATCCCAGAAAGAGCAAGTGCCACAAAGAAGGCTTCACTTAAGAACTAAAACCAGCATATCAGAACATAAAATAGAAAGACAATTAAGACATGATATCTAAATAGGGCAATAAATATCAAGGGATGAGAAGTTATTCCGATCAGTAATTGACAAGGTAATCATAAGCAATCATGTTACTAAAGTAACCAGGTACTGGGACAAGACAAGGCTTAGACTCTATCCAACATTCACGGCCAAGAAATAAGTACGGCTTGATACTTTAACTAACTAGGGTTACCACAGGCCTAGAAGCAACATGCAATGAGATTATTCCAACAGCCACAAGCCCTGCAGACCATCCAGGTTATCCAGGTCGAATATCCGTTCATGAAGGGTGCAACACATGACAGTGTGCTGGAAATGTGCCCTACTCGTTGGCAGGCTATAAGTCCACTTGCGCGCCGGTAACAAAATTGTCTGTAGCTGGAAAATCTCTTCATGACTACTGGATTATTCTAGTTATTAGCCTTAATCAATTTTAGTAGGTACCCCTGAGCGTCGTACTTAGGGGTCCCCGTTCTAGACATGATGCAAGACAATACTGGTTCATTTGTACAAACACAATCGTCCATGGTGTCCAGGCCATTCATTCTTGTCATGTCGTGCTAGCCGTCACAACAACATATCGAGGTATATCATGTCAGGTTTACTTATCAAGAGTGCACCACGATGGGCCACTATCATGCCATGTTACTTGTCAATCATTCTTGTCGTGAGTACGCCACAATGGGCCACTGTTGTGTTCATGGAACATGTTCAGAATTTACATGGTGCAAGCATTATAAACATAAATGTCACAACTAAAATAATAAAAGGGTACAGGGGCTGCGGGGAGAGCCATGCAGCTCGAGAAAAACAGGGTCATACGTCTTGGGGCACATGCTCATGCGGCCAGGGGGAACAGACTCATGCGGCCAAGAGGAAACAGGCTCATGCGGCTAGGGGGAACGGGCTCATACGGCCAGGGGGAAACAGACTCATGCGGCTAGGGGGAACGGGCTCATGCGGCCAGGGGAAAACAGACTCATGCGGCTAGGGAGAACGGGCTCGTGCGGCCAGAGAAAACAGGATCATGCGGCTAGGTGGAAACATACTCAGGCGACAAGGGGGAACGGGCTCATGTGGCCAGAGGAAATAGACTCATGCGGCTATGGGGAACGGGCTCATGCGACCAGGGGGAAACAGACTCATGCGGACAGGGGGAAATAGACTCATGCGGCTAGGGGGAACGGGCTCATGCGACCAGGGGGAAACATGGGCTCATACGGCTAAGGGAACATGGGCTCATGCGACAAAAGTCAACCGAAGCCATACGGCTAAGCTGCCAAAACCATGCTGCTAAGGGGAGTCGTAAGGGACTTGCCGCATGAAAAGCCATACGGTCAAGCATTATTCTTCTTCTCCAACTTTCTGAGAAGAAGAACCTGAGAAGTTGGGGGTTCCCCAAACTTTCCAACCTTCAATCCAAGCCCCAAATCTAGACTTCCATATGTCAACATAGGGTAAAATGAAATTCTCTACAACATTAAACCATCAAAACTTGAAAATAATAAAGCTTAATAGATCAAAACCCTAAAAAATCCAGAAGTGCAACAAGCTTAGATCTACATGAAATGAACCATGAAAATCACATAGGCTAAGTACTAAAGTGTCTTAGAATCTCGTGAGGAAAAAAATGGAACAACAAAAATTGAGTTCCTCCATGAAGCAAGTTGTACTTGCCTAAGCCTCTCTCGGTAGGTGGAGAGAGTTAATGGAGGAAGAAGAAGAAGTAATAAAGAAGTGAATGAGGAGAGAGAAAGGGGTTGGTGGCTTATAAAATAAGAGAGTGGGTGGTAGGTGGGGTTGGTCCACATGCAAAAATCGAACCAAGCCGAACCAAGCAAACCGAACCGAACCGAGCAAATGAAATGCCAAAATAAACCATGCAATGTGACATGCAATATGAGTCAAAAAACATACACGTATACCAAAATACGTAATAGGAACTACGAGCATTACAGCAGCCGCTGTTGATCGCCTCCAGCCACCCCTGGCCGACCGCGAGCAGGGCCAACCCTCCTGTTTTCGACTACAAGGTACACACCTTTGAACAACGATTTCTTCATTAATACTCAATTGTTTTTTGATTCGTTAAATCCTATGTAGTGACCATATAACCATCTTTAATCCCTATATCTAGTATCGAATCAAATCAAGTTAGAATCGATAGAAAAATACTCAAGAAATCGAGAAAAAACTATGTTAACATAACTATCCTTGGTAGTCCCAACCCACAACTTGGAAGGCCGATATCGACCAAACCAGTACATAATTTCAAAAACCAACTTCACACAGTTAAAGTTAATATAACCGAGATTAAAATGCAGCTTTTAGTTTTACATATTATTTACTATGCAAGATTATATCTATCATTAAATTTAGGCAAAAAACTGTGTTAAAAACATTAAAAACATAAAAAAATCCTGATACGGCGTGTGCCCCGACAAACCGGGCGACGTGGTCACACACTATACATATCGAAAGGTGCATATGAATGTTGCCGACGTGTGGGAACTGACGGAACTCGATTTCGTTATATGTGCGCGACAAAATCAGTGAGTATCCGTCGAGATACCCCTGTATCGACCTTCTGCAAACTTGACCATAACTTCGTGTACGTTCGTCGTATCGAGACGAAACTTATGCCAGCAAGACAAAATCAAAATTCCAGTCCTGTATGCCCAGTTTGGTCCGATTCTGAGAAGGTTGATCGGAACATCAATTTTGTGGGCCCGCGACCCGATCCAACGAGCAAAATTGTACACGGCTCATCGAAATCTAAAATTGGACATACCGTTTGGTTCTTCTCCTCAAACCAGATCCATAGATATGTAGTTTGACGAATTTAGAGACCGTAGACATTGGCACGCATTTTGATGCAAAACAAATCCAACGGCGGATATTATTTTGACCCGAAATTACAATTTTGCCCATGTTCCAGAATTAGACTTTTGGACAGGCATTTTCTAGATATATCTTTTACACCGGGAACATTCTTGATGTTTGTTTCAGCATCCGGATCCGTTCATGGACTTTGAGGTTTATTGCTGACGTGGCTGATTGCTTGGAGTTGCTATTTCTGCACTGCCAGGCATGATACCTTGCCACCTTCTCTATGATTTACATATTCTTATTTTTAGTTATTTATTTTCATCATTCTTATTATTGTTACTATTCTAAAACTGTGGTCCAAGTTACACTTGGGTGCAAGACTTTATCGGTCATTTTCTTTCTTTTGTTTATTACTCTTGTTTGGAATTAGCCTAGTGACCACCCATTGATGATGAGGTATTGTTATATCTCATACGGCCTTGACACTTGCTTTATCACATGTTGTGAGTCACATGTAGGACATATACCCGCGTAGTCGGCTGACCACCGATACGTAAGAAGCGTACGACGGATAGGAATAACTGCCAATAGAATTGCATACTAGAAGACTTGGCAGTTACTAGAGTTTTTTATTGGTCATAGAGATGACGATACTAGGCATTAGGTGGGGAGAATAATACTTGACGTATGGGATTATATTACACTTTGCCTTGTAACTCGAAATCTCCGCTGGAGATACGTGTATGATTATCTACTCAGGTTGGCCACTGACGTTCTTGAACGTAATGCGCTTGGTCACTGGTTTCCAAAAGGGGACTATACCGGATCCTATATTCAGCCAAGGCTCATGCGTCGAAGGATTGTATCTCAACTGCATATTCACAGTAGAATGGTCAGGAACCCTATTGCATGCATCCCTTTCTTTATTATTTATATATCACAGTTTATATGGTATTATGTTTTCTTGTTTCTTGTTACGTCCCGCTGAGGACCTAGTTATCTCTCCAGGGTTAGACGAGTTTCCGCAGGATTATGGAGCAGCACTGGATCTATCCTATATTAATGACAAGGCATCTCCTGTTGATCCATAGTCTATTCATTTATTGAGACACTAGTGAATATTTTTACATCTCCTTTTGTTTCTATTTTGCGGAGGTTGGACTCCGATCTTGTGAGACTATTTTTCATAGCTATTTGGAGTGGGTATGTCCACCCGGCTATCTTTTGAGCAGTACAGAGTACAACTTGTAGTACTTTAGGATGACAACTGGACCAAACTAGGTCGTCAGGACCTCCAAGACGTCGTCCAGAGTCAAACTCCTTAGAGAGGATACTTGGATACTTCCCAAGAGCGGTAACAACTCCTTCTACAAAGAGTTCTTCTACAAGAACATGGCTCCTTCGAAAGAGAGAAGCCCCAACCAACAGCCGACTTATGCAAAGCCAACGGCCGTCTGAAGCTAAGTCTGGATCAAACATGGTGGTTAAGGGTGCCTGGAAGAAGATAGTGACTCTTCATAGGAACACTTCTCCTTTTATAGGACCGGGAGTGGTCTAAACTATAGGCCACTTGGCCGACGGTCAAAATTCCCTCATTTAATGGGATGAGCCTAGGACTCGGCACAATGGGTCTCAATTAACAAGCCCATTCAAGCGCAGGCACCCCATTGTGTTCCTTTGCTTCCAAGGCGCAGACCGTACATCTCCCTCTCAAAAGCACAGATAGCTGCTTTGATCCAAGTACCTGGCCCGTTCAACGGCCCCTTTTTCTCAGTAAAAACTTGAGAGACACCATTTGCCTCCAGTACAAGCCCGACTGCTACTCTAAAGTACAGTAAAATGGTCTATCTGAAAGTGCAGCCAACTCGTCGCCCTAAAGCACAATAACTTTACCTGAAACACAGTCTACTCGTTGCCCCTAAAAGCACAGAGGCCCTGTTGACTTCGAAATATAGTCCACTTATCGGTCTAAAGCATAGAGGCTCCGTCGTCTCCAGAAGCACAGTCTACTTGTCGCCCCAGAAGCGCAGCTAGACTTGCCTGAAACACAGACGACATAGTCCCATCCAATCGATTTGCTTAAACCTCCTCTATCAATAGGATTGGGATTGATCGAGTTGATAAATGTGAATATCTTATCAGATTGATTTAAATCTCGGACGAAGATTACACAGAATTCAAATATGAGATAAAATTCTAAGATTTGCCCGGCTACATCCGAACAAGCAAATCGGCACATGCTACGTGTCACCTCCTTCGGTTATTTTGATAACCATCAGAGATCTCGTTTGAGGGAAATCTCAACACCCGCCACATGTCAGCACCACAGAAGCCCATACCATGCAAGGACGACAGATTTCTTCATATCTCAAAACCCTAATGCACATCGCATATGTGCCCCTCTTCTATATAAATATGAGAGGTTTTCCTCCAATAACATGATTGACATGGACCGGAAGATCCACAAAATTATCAAAATCTTTAACTTTGGCGTCCTCCTAATCGGCAACCCTAGAATTCCATCGAAGGCACCAGAAAGTCAGAGCAAGTCTCATATCATCATCGGATCATCAACGGAGTAAAGGAGCCGCTGCAGTGCTCGATCTCCACCGTCATACTTTCTCAGAAGCTTTAGTACTTAGATTTTATCGCATAAGAATCGATTGTACTCTTTTTTACGTTAAACATACAAAAGTTTCCTTCAACCTTTTGTCATGTCGAACAAGATGGTGACTCTGCTGGGAACTATCTTCTCCTCCAACGAGAAGGTGGTAACGCAATCCGATGATGACTTGTTGGGATCCTCTCAGAAGATGTTGGTCGTATGTTTTAATCAGCAAGCTTTTGAAGATCTCTTTTCTGAAGAGAAGTCGAGCCCTTCGAAGCGGTTCATAAAACCGAAGAAGACTCGACGGACCTGGGTGCCTAAGGCGGCTGCGATGACCAGTACGACGGAGGGGACTGCGTCTCAGACCCCCTTGTCGATGAAGCCACGAAGATTCCTTCGACCGCTGATCCCAGGCCATCTCTCTCAGATCCCATGCTCGGAAAATGCAGAGAAGATCACGGCAATCCTATGGCAAGCGTAAAAAAGGCACAATGTCGAACAAAGCAGATGACGGCTCGCCCGCTCATGGAGGATGTTGCACCGGTAAGAACTTATGTCTTCGACAGAATAATTAGTCCATCAGGTATGGCCATGTTGGATTCTGAATACTACGCATCATCTAATCATGGTAGAAGGAGATCTAAGACAACACTCACCCCATGCGATCAATGTGCTACGTCGATGGCGGACCGGAGGCCCGCTTGATAGTAACGCGCACAACCGATGCTATACCAGACCATCCCAGAATCTCCGAAGCCTCGTCCGGTGGAACCCCGTCATCCCTTGAGCACCCACTCACACTACTCAAGGCCGGTGGTACGTCATCAACGGCTCTCTGATCTTGGCATACTCGAACTTCACCCACAGGAACTCGAAGGAAGAATGTCTTTTCCATATCTCTTCGGCTGCGCACAGCGCTCCTGTGTACACGAAGGAAGTAGAGGCATGAAGACTTCGTCTGTTCCCTGTGAGCGTAGGACGAGAGAAGAATCTGAGATGCAGTTGGTGTCTAAATTAAGACCCAACTATACTCAGATTACCATCTACTGCTGCTGTTGTCAAGCAGATCCATCACCGCCAAAGATGAGGTTATTCTTTCAAAGGCTGCGATCGAGAAGTAGTGAGGAAGAAGAAGTGCTCGGCGTTGCTTCATGCATTGTTGCTCGGGACTCTCCGTCCCAGAAGAAGCTATCCAAAAACCCTTTTCCTCGGTTGGCAATTTTAAAATTCGACCTGGAGGTAGCAAGAAGCCTGTGCCCAAGAAAGGCATGTTCCAACACACGCACTCCAAGGACAGATCATCGTCGCAAGAAGATGGTTCATCGACCACTGCACCTGCTGGGGTAGCCAGCCTGCTACGGTGTATAACAATCCTTTTTTTCAGCATGAGAAGAGACGTATGACACCGACACTTCTGCGAGCGCAAGCAGTCAGAAGACCGGGGGTAGGAACAATGTCGAGTCAGAGGACGATCGCAACTTGCCAATCTTCCCACAAGACGATGAGCACCAGCACTCCGAACCAGAAAACGATATATCTACCACCCCTTCTACTTACACGCAAATAGCATCTGTGCACTTGGCCGCTGATGACAACGAAGAATCAATCGAAAGTTCTGATCATTAGAAATGCATTGATGCTCTCAAAGGAAGTCTTACCGCGTTGAACATATCCATGCAGACTTTAGCCTCTGTTATTTTGGAGATCAAGGATAGATTGGTTCCTACTGCCTTCATACCTGCGGCTTTGATGGTTCGTAGAGGGTCTAGTACCCTGCCCGTCATAAACCAAGTCGTGCAATCATCGGCCACTCCGTCGACCATCAATCCAGTGGTATCGAACGAAATACAACAAGCGCTCGAGAAGTTATACGCTCGCCATGATGCCAAAGAAAAGTGAGCCACACTCTGAAAGATGGGCATCCAGCAGCCTTATCCTACTAAGTAGGACAATGTGGTTTATCCTCCAAATATAAACCACAGGCTATCACCCTTTATGATACTAAGGAGGCACCCAGACAATACTTGAGGTACTTTACCTTAGTAACAGGACACCTGTGTCACGCCCTAGAACTGGAATACTGTAGAGCGGAGGAGAGACACAGCCAGTTACGTACATTGAGGTACAACCCACCTTGCAATACGGTCACGGCTGTCTAGATGCATGAGGGTTTATCTACAAGCCATCAGTCTCTTATGGTCAAGAACAAGCTTAGTATCTCAATCTCAAACAAGCAAGTAATAGTTGTAAGATATTAGATCATCAGACATACAAAGTAAGGCATCCCAAACATTACATATTCAGATGATTATGAAGCTAGTCATACAAAATACAAAGACTAGCAAGAGTTCAATTCATACATGATCAACCCTAGGATTTGTCAATCATATTACAGCCCTTAGGCAGACAAAAGTAAGTTTCAATATGAGCTAACACTTGCTCGGCGGCTAAACGCCCCAAAAGAATAATTTACAAGAGAGCGGGAGAGAAAAAGAAGAAAACCTACTTGTTGTCAGGGTTACGCCTGGTGTTCACCATCTGGCTGGAAGACAGGTAGATCCTCGGGTGCTACTCCAAAATCTGGCCATACAAAACCAGCTGGATCAGAACCCAGAAGAGCAAGTGCCACAAGGGAGGCTTCATTTAAGGACTAAAACCAGCATATTAGCACATAAATACATAAATGATAACAAAAGATATGAGTTAGAAAAAACAGGGTGATAAATGATAAGATAACTAAAGGACTACTCTGGTAACCAAGTTACAACCCGTAAACCAAATAAGGACCGGGGTTGTAACCCTTCACTTGAACAGAGCTTAGTCTCCAATCATTTATCGACAAGAGTAAAGCATAACAGTGATGTACCAAAGTAATCATAGACTGGCACTATCTAGACAAGACTAGACTAGACTTCATTTATAAGTTCACGGCCAAGCAATGAGTACGACTTGATACTTTAACTAACTAGGGTTATCATAAGCCTAGTTATTACAAGATGCAATGAGATGTTCCAGCAGTCACAAGCCCTGCAGACTATCCAGTTATCCTTCCGCAGGTTGAGAGAGTTGATTAGGTGACTTTGTGGTGCAACACATGACAGTTTGATGGAAATGTGCCCTACTCGTCGGCAGGCTACAAGTCCACTTGAGGCGCCCAGATAACGGGATTGCTTGTGACTGGGAATTCTCTTTATGATCTACTTAATCAATCTACTCATTAACTTAGTCAGATTCAGTATGAATCCCTGACCGTGGAAATCAGGAATTCATGTCCTAGACATGATAGAAGATAAGACACATAGCTTGTACAGACACAATCAAGAGAAATCACCCATTGCGTCAAGACGAGAGTTACTTGTTACTTGTCAAGATTACTTGTCTGGAGTGCGCTACCACGGGCCACTATCAATCTTGTACATGTCATGTTTACTTGTTACTTGTTAAGAGTGTGCCACGACGGGCCAATATTAGAGTCATCATGTCAAGGGACTTGTCAAGAGTGCGCCTCAATGGGCCACTATTAAGAGTTATCAAGTTAAGCCATATTGCCATGTCGTGTTCATGTTTATCATCTCGTGCTCATGTATGCCAAGAATTTACTGGTTAAGAGAGCGCCACAACGAGCCACCGAAAGAGTTATCAAGGAGTATACATGTCATGTCAAGATCATGCTTAAAACCCAGAATACATACGAAACACAGATAATACATTATACAAGGCCATCATGGAAGATGTCCATCATGCTCAAAGGTCACAACTTACACTAAGGACCATGGGGTCAAGCATGGAGAAAGTAACATAAATTATCATGGCAAAAAGAAGGGGGCCAGCGACAACATGCGTCCAAGGACAGCATGCACCAGGACAGCATGCGCCCAAAGCATCATGCGCCCAAAGAAGCATATGCCCGAAGGGAGCATGCGCCCAGGGTGTATGTACTATTGAAGTACATGTGCCCAAGAGTGCATGCGCCCACCTGCTTAGGGACAGGGTGCGCTGGAAGGGAAGCAAGGAGACTATCTTCCACGACACCAAAGCTGAAGGGCCATGGCTAAGTAGGCACATATCTAGAATAATATGCCCAAGCTGAAGAGCCATGGCCGTATATCAAGAGCTATGCGCCCAAGCTGAAGATCCATGGGCGCATATCAAGAGCTATGCGCCCAAGCTGAAGATCTATGGGCGCATGTAAATGGCCATGCGCCCAAGCTGAAGGAAGTAGGGTGCTTTGGACGCATATATAGGGCTATGTGCCCAAAGGAAAGGCTACTGTAGGCGCATAAAAAGAGCTATGCGCCCAACACTGTTCTTCTTCTCTAGGCTGCGAGCCTGAGTTCATGGAACCCATGAACTTTCCAAGTTCACAAATCAATCAAACAATTCAAAATCTGAATTTTCAAAGGTCCATTTTGTGTAAAATCAAATTCTCTACAACATAGAACAATCAAAATATAAAAATAATAAAGTTTGATAGATCAAAATCCAAGAAAACCAATATTTGAGTAAACTTAGATCTACAAGATATATCCACCAAAACCAAAAATACCAAGTACTAATGTCACGACCCGCACCCTAGAGTAAAGGCACGAGAAGTGGGTACGTCCAGCCTACGCCGCAGTGTCGGCGGTAGAACGGTGTCCTAGGTCACAACATCTAACAATATAAGGTACCTGTACAGTATATACACTCCGAATGGAGGTGACAATACAGAATACAGTCTCAATCATATCTAAAGCAGAAGATAGAACGATATCATAAATATGAAGATCTCAAAAGAAGTACAAACAAAAATGGAATTAAGTCTAAGTGTCTAAACGACACAATAACAGACATAATACAACTCAATCCCAAATGACAACATAAGTAAGATAATGCCTAACTAAACTAGTCTAGGCAGTAGGAGTGATAACATCAGCTAGAGCTGGGTTCTCTTGAGAGTCCAACTCGCAAGTGTCGTCTAGGGCTGCTCTATAATAGGTAGTGCAATAAGCCTCATCCTCATCCTCTGTAATATATCAACAGGTCTAGTCAAGACAGGAGCGAGCACAATACATCTCACGCAGTTCATATCATATCAGAAGATAATAAACATGCAATAGAGTATGATAAGTGAATAACTGAAGGAAAGTATATGAAGTAAAAGAGATAACTGTAATAGAAATATCTACTATAGGTAGAGAACTATCAGTGACTACTGAATCAGAGTACAAGCTAGACATGTGAACAGGTAGAGGTGATTCAAGAGAGGTGGTTCAAGATTATATTATTTGGAATTATTCACATGCTATTTCTACTCCCCCAGCCCCAACCAATACACAAGGATCCAGACATATTACGTTAAGGTTTAAGATTTCACTGCCTCCATGATGAGAGCACACGTAAAATTAATTCATGGGGGACTGCGAACATGAGAGTACATGAATACAGAGCGAGCATGAATAGTGAAGCATGAAGATACATGATGTAAGTGAAACGCACAGATATGAAGTACCTGATGCTCCTGAGGGGGATAACATCTCATGAAGGGATCCATAAAGTACCAATCCGTATTACCGACATGTTAGCATGCAAGTAAAGTAAATCTAGAGCAGGAATATAAGTTCTAGCAAGTATAAAACGGTCAGAGAATGTACTCGCCTGATATCCTGAGTATCTGGTAAGTATAGATGTCCAGGCAGAGTAGATGAGTCCTATTTTTAGAGCAACACAGGTCACAATGTGTTTAACATAAGGTAAAAGAAGTTTGTAATGCAATCTACATGATTTTTAGGTCATTCTAGGTCAAAGTCAAACTTGGTCAACTCTGGGTCAACCAAAGTCAATATCTAGTCAAAATAGGTCAACTCTAGGGTTTGGTCAACTGTAAGTCAACACTATAACTCTAGGCCTATTACCATACCAATACAACCTACTAGTACAATACCCAATGTAATATATATATACACTATTATTTCACATATAGGCATCATACACATTGAATATAAATATAACTATGTAGGAAAACTAGATATATGTAAATGAACATACATATACATACATGTATATTGAAAAAGAAAAAAGGAAATTAAGGGGTGTAATGTTTGTGTGTGTGTTTGGATTATGGAATACAAGTAAAGGTTTTAAAGGCACAAGGCATGGGTTAACATTTTACCTAACTCAAATATTCTCATGTTCAGAAAACAGTTTAACATTCTAACAAATTCTTATTTCTGTTTACTACATTAAACATTTAGAAAATCAAACCCATTTCATTCATAACTGAAACTCAGTTTAACAATTCAAGTTAATTTCAAACTAACATTAATCTCCATTCCCTGAATTCTCAGGTATTACAATAACAGTGAATTCACAATCAATATATGCAGTTAACATCTATTCGAATCCCCAGGATTCCTTCCCAGGTTCAATACAGAAATCAATAACCCCTTTACATGTGAATCCTATTTAACATTTTAAAACAGTGAATCAAATTCTCAGTTGACATTTCAGTTTACTGCATTAAAACAGTTAATTCATACTTAACCTTAAATTTCAATTTTAAAACCCAACTGAACTAACATGTATCCAAACTGAATTTCGACTGATACATGAACTGCGTCCCATAACAGTTTAATATAACAGTTCAACCTATTCTCAGTTATGTACAAATATTTAAACCCATTAACTTAGTTGGAAAACTAGGATCATGACAGAACCAATCGGTTAAGAGAGTATCAATCCACATTTTTGCCAATCCAGTGCTCGAATTCCAATACTCTTGACCACAACCAACACTAACTTGAAAATCAACTCAACATGGACTAATATACATGTTCATGAACCAATATGACAAATTAACATTAAATTAAATCAGTTAAAAAAAGGGAAGATAAACTCAGGATTTCAAACAGTATACTATGTATCTATCGAGTATGGGAAACCCATATTTCGAATTCCTATACATTTAAAACACCAATCAATAGTTGGTAAATCATTAGAACACACGTGCACGTGTCTACTACTTATTCGTGTCCCACCAAGTGGATACGAGTGTGTCCAGCACACTCGAACACACACGAGTACACTATACAGTGCACAGTGTCGTGTACAGGCTCGTGCAGCGATGTCGAGCTCTCCTAGATACGACACAAGCCATAAGGCTTCTCGTGCTCACACCCACGTGTAGCCCAGGCATAGGGCTACACACTCGACATGACACGAGAGTCTATCGGCATGTGTCCGCGCGACACGAGACACGTATCAGTGGAAAAAATTCGCGCATACAGTACAGTACAGGATCACTGCGAGTCAAATTCCGTGTCCGACACGACCCTAGGAGTCTTGAAACTTGGGGAGTGACTTATCAGTCACTGCCCCAACTTCCACACCAATTTTGGTGGTTCCAAAAGGTCTGTGCAGTGAGCACTACACGCGTGGCAGCAGGGTACTGCTACCGTGTCTGCACGAGTGTGTGAGTGTCCGTTTTGGACACGAAGGACACCAAATCTTCGACTCAGTCCTCTGGAACATTGTTATACATATTAAAACTTAATTTTTTGTTTATTTAGTTTCTGAAATTAGCACACTTAATTTCTCACAAGCATTACATCGAACACCTTATTAAAATTATTGATACGTGTCCGATACGGACACGAAATGGACACTACCTAGTACCAAACCATTCCTACAGCTAGGGTATACCTATATGCATGCATCTATGGAATTAAAACATAATTTACTAGGGTTTCACGGGATTTACCTATTGAGATTGAATCTCAATGAAAAAGGGCAAGGATGAGGCTTCTTCTTGAACTCCAATTCACCCAAGCACTTCAAACCCTAGCTAGCAAACCCCAATTAGCCTCCACTATGGTAGAGGGTGATGTTGCAATTGATTAGAATCAATTTGGGCTTGATTTGGATATTAGGGAAGGAAAATTGAGGGAAATTTCTAGGGTTCTTAGCAAGAAGTAAAAAGAGGCAAGGCTTTTGTTAATGAGACTTTATAGAAAGGGGGATGGGGTGTTTAATGGCTGCCATAGATTTATTAGGGCTAGGTTTTAGGTCTTGATGAGTGGCTAAGGATTGTCCAACAAATTCTAGGCATTCCCATTGGTTCAAATGTCATAGGCTAACTTTCCATAAATATCTTAGAGTAAAATATCTTCATATAATATCTAGATATTAGTAATTATCTCATGACTAGTTAACCTAATCATTCAAGGCTAATCTAGATTAGGCTAAGTTTCTAGGTCAAGCCTCAAACCAACAATTAGCACATATTTAAATAATAAAAATTTAAAATCACCAAAAAATAAAAATGACCAAAATACCCTCAAGTCAAAAATGTGGTAGTGACAAATCTATCCTCATTAAAAGAATTTCGTCCTCGAAATTGAAAGGCAAAACTAACTGGTGAGAAGGATAGAAAATCATACCTCAGGGTCCAAAAAGATAAGGGTATCGCTCGCGTATCTCATCCTCCCGTTTCCAGGTAGACTCTCCTGGAGAATGATGCCTCCATGCGACGTGAACCAAAGGTATCGTCTGGTTCCTCAGTACCTTCTCTCGTCGATCCAGAATCTCCATAGGCTGCTCTGGATAGCTAAGAGTAGGTCCAATCTCAATCTCCGAATGATCAAGCACATGGCTAGGGTCAGCCACGTACCATCTCAACTGTGATACGTAGAATACGTTGTGGACCCCCACAAGTACAGGTGGCAAGTATAGCCTGTAAGCCACGTCGCCGACTCTCCCGCTGATAACGAAAGGGCCGATGAAGCGCGGGCTAAGCTTCCCACCTCCACCAAAATGTATCGTACCACGAGTCGGAGATATCCGTAGAAAAACTATGTCTCCGACCTAAACACAAGCAAGGTCTCAAATTAACTATGATAAACAAACATGATCAATAAAACACAAACAATCAACCTAATCTAATCCTACTCTAATCTGTACCTCAAACTCCAAGGGCCTCCGGTGGCTATCGGCCCAGTGCCGATGTCTGTCCTGCGCCATACAAAGTCTGTCCCTGATGAGCTTCACCTTCTCGGCTGTGTCAACAACCATCTCTGGCCCCAGTAAAGCTCGCTCACCAACATCATCCCAAGATAAGGGTGTACGGCACCTACGCCCGTACAGAGCCTCGAAAGGTGACTTCTCAATACTGGCCTGGAAGCTGTTGTTGTAAACAAACTCCACCAAATGAAGATAATCCTCCCAGGAGCCTCCAAAGTCTAAGATGCATGTCCACAGCATATACTCAAGTGTCTGAATAGTCCTCTCTGACTGTCCGTCCATCTGGGGGTGGTATGTGGTACTAAACTTGAGCTGAGTGCCCAAGCTAGTCCGTAGACTCCTCCAGAAATAGGAAGTAAAGTGACTATCCCGATCTGAGACGATGCTGACCGAAACTCTGTGAATCCTGACTATCTGTGGCATATACATCTCTGCAAGCCTCTCTGTAGACGTACCCACCTTGAATGGCAAGAAATGGGCCGATTTGGTCAACCTATCAACGATGACCCAAATTGCGTCTTTTTTTTCTGGCGTATGCGACAATCCTGATACGAAGTCCATAGTGATATGCTCCCATTTCCACTCGGGAATGGACAGCGGCTGCAATAATCCATCGGGCCTCTGTCTCTCTGCCTTGACCTACTGACAGATCAAGCACCTAGCTACGAAGCGAGCCACCTTCCGCTTCATCCCGGACCACCAAACATGCTCCCTCAGATCTCGGTACATCTTGTTGGCGCTAGGGTGTATAGAGTACTGAGATCTGTGGGCCTCCTACATAACCTGCTCCCTGAGATCTCTGTTGGGCACACATAATCTGGAACCGTGCCTAAAGGCACCATCATCTGCAAGAGAAAACTCGCCCTCCAGTAATCCTGCTCAAACCTGCTCTCGGAGACACTGTAACGCCCCAGTCCCAAAATACGTAGGACTAGGAACGTAGCATGCCAGCTGTATATATACGAGATATTCTCCAATATATGGAAATCTCGAATATACACATAAGCTGTATTGTGAATAATAATAACAGACAGTCACAGGTAAAAGCTACATCTCATCCACAGTAAATATAAAGAAAATAGTAACTCATGAATCAAAGTAAATGTCAAAATATAGCTGTTGGTCGGGCGGAGACAAATCCACTACCGGCACTAGAATGAACTGAAAGGAAATAGAGTCCAACCTCTAAGATAAATAAAATAAGAATGATGACTAAATAGGCTCCTCGACCCAATAGGGACAGCTGTGATCAGAAGGTACAACTCGCTCGAACGTGAAGGATGAGTCTATAGCGGAACCATACTCCTGTGGAAAGTCCTGCACACCTATACCTGGAGAGATCACCAGGTCCTCAGAGGGACGTAACAAGATACAAAAAGAACATGCCACATAAACTGAATAAATACTGCTCAATAAGAATACGTAAAATCAGATCATAACATGGTCCAATACGTACCTACTGAACGAGCGTACCATCCCCCCAACCAAACAAGGACAGGAGATGGTAATCTAATTCACGGCGACGTACCTTTCCATTCTAATAATCTAATATGGTATCCGGATCCCAACAAGGTTCAATACCTTCCAATCGAAGTAGTAAGTCACACCTACAACCAAACAAGGACAAGATGTGACGAACTAATCTGCGACAAGTTATTGTTCCAAGTCACGGTCAGATACAAGTACCCAAACCAAAAGTACTCATACCTAACGGATAAAGGTACCTAACAGTTCTAAGTGAAATATAGTTAAGAACAATCCTTCTTACGCATGGGCCCTGGCAGAATAGGATTGGCGTAGTCCCCCTTGGGTACCAGAGGCCCCATCAGTAATCATGGGTCATCAACCCCGTATCTCCAGCGGAGAGTCCGGGTCACAAGGGAAGTGCATCGAAGCCCATACGCTAAGGAATTGTCCTCTCCGCCCAATGCCTACTGTGTTGTATCCACAACACAACCACTATAACCGCTAAGTCAAACTAGCATGCAACCTCTATTAGCGGTTATTCCTATCGCACGGCTTGTACGTACTGGTGGCCAGCCAATCACGCACTTCCGTGTTCTATATGCGACACACAACTTCGTGTTTACAACGTGTCAAGGCCAATGAATGTAACACACAAGGTGGTCCCTTAAATCTAGGTTTAATTTTGTAAAAAAAATAATACACAGCAGGAAAAATAAATGAACAGTAAGTTCTAACAGTTATGCCATGTATCACAGTTTATTTCGCATAAAAAAATAAATAATGCATGAAATATGAGCTAAAATAAGTAAACAGCAAATGGCAAGGTATCTTGCCAGGAGGTAGTGTGCAAAATGGCGACGCCTGATGACTCAAATCGTCAGAATATGGAAGCAATGAAAGCCAACTTCTACGAACAACCTCGGATGCTGAAATAAACATCACGAACAGATTCGGCATAGAAGAAATACCTAGGAACGCCTGTCCAAAAGTCAAATTCTGGAACAGGGGCAAAATCGTAATTTTGGGTCAAAATGATGTCCGCCGTTGGACCTGTTTTGCACCGAAATGCGTGCCAGAATCTACGATCTCTAAGGTCGTCAAACTATATGTCTACGGATCCGGTTTTAGGAGAGGAAATCAATGGTATGTCCAGTTTTGGATTCCGATGAGCCGTGCACAAAATCGCCCGTTTGAGTGGGTCGCGGGCCCGCCAAAATGGGGTTTCGATTTGACCTTCTCAGAATCGGACCAAACTTGGCATACAGGACCAGAAAAATGATACGGTACTGATGGCGCATGTTTCGTCTTGATACGACGAACGTGCACGAAGTTATGGGCTAGTTTGCAAAGCGTCGATACGGAGGTATCTCGACGGATACGTACTGATTTCATCGCGCACGCATAACGAAATCGAGTTCCGTCAGTTCCCACACGTCGGCAACATCCATACGCGCCTTTCTATGCGTATAGCGCGCGACCACGTCGCCCGGTTTGTCGGGGCGTACGCCGTATCGGAAAAGTTTTCTAAAATTTTGAGTTTTAAAAACTATTTTTCTCGAATCTTTGACGTTAATTATCTTACTGTATAATTACTGAAAAATAATTCTAACTAGTGCGTTTCAATCCCGTATATGTTTTGTTTCACTGTTCCAAGTTGGTTTGATGAAACTATCAGCATACGGGTCGAAAATCGGCTTCCAAGTTATGTGTTGGGACTGATCTAAACTGTCCTATTCCGACAGTTTTCTTGGGAAGTTTCGATCGGTTTTCCGGGCAAGATGCTAGGGTTTACTAGGTTGTATCTGGAGGGTTTTAGAGAGGGTTAGATAGGCTCTTAGTAGGATTCGACGAAATCAAAAATAGGCGAGCATGAAGGAAGAACGACGAAGGAGAAGTTGGTGTACCTGCGGTCGAGTAGAACAGAGTTGCCCTGTTCTTGGGTGGTTTCGGAGATATCCACGCGACGGCGGCCGATCGTCGGTGATGGGATGGCTGCGCCGGGGTGCGAGGGTCACGTCGGAGTTGCTCTCGAGGTCGACGGGGCGTTTTGCTAGGGTTTCGTAGGTTTGATGGAGGAGTGTGTTCGTTATATAGCTACTGCTGCTATATAAGGTCGGTTTGGGGGAAATAGCTTACGGGCTCTGTTTGCAAATTTGGGGGGCGGCTGAGCTGGCCTTGCGGGCCAGGGTGTCATGGCCTGGCCCAATGGCCGGCCGGCTCTAAAATTTTTTTTTTTTTTTTTTACTAAATCTATATATATATAACTAAATCCTTTAATAGAATCTTAATAGTTTTCCAAAAATCTAAATTTAAATAATTTATAAAAATTTATAAAAATCTTTTAATAAAAATACATATCAATAATTATAATGCCAACTTATCCATAAATCCTAAATTTTTCTTTTATAAATAAAACCTCTAAATAGAATCCATTATAAGAAATCAATTAAAATTTATAAAATCTTATAAAATATACATAATGTTCTTTTTAATTAATATGAAAATATTTCGCACCAATCAAGCAAGTATTTATATATATATAACATTGATCAAAATAGAACTATCATTATTATTTTTTTTACAAACTTTTAAAACTTCTAACTCCAAAATAAATATATATTATAAGTATTAAGAGGTCAAGTTAGCCATAATAAAATTTCATAATTTAAACCACTAAATATTTATTTAATTAAAAAAATCCTCCAAAATTTTGGGGGATTACATTCTACCCAACTTATAAAAATTTTGTCCTCGAAATTAAAGTTAAACTTAATATAAAAATATAACAATAAATCTTAATGGAAGAATATGGTGAGATTTCATACCAAGGGAGAGTAGGTAGTCATTTCATAACATAGAGAAGTATTATGTCATGACTAATGTCTATCTATCAAAGGGGTGGTTTTGGTGATAAGTCATGTCTAATAAAATAATTGGTAGACTAGAGTAATACCTGCTAGATCCTCAATCTTAGGATGGGTGTCTATCGCCTCCATGGTAAATGCTTGCCCCTGCCTTTGTCTATTCATCTCCTGCTTAATATGAGCTGTCTGGTCTGCTAAAGGTGGTCCCCGTTGATATCCTTGTGGTGCTCCCATTCCCGGTGCTAGAGGTCTTGGCACCTGCTGCTGAGCTAGTGCTAAAGTAAGTAGTGTTGGTCCTTGGGTCTGCTGATGCGGTGCTACGTCATGTCGTCCAGGACAATCTTTGACCTTGTGTTGCTCCGATCCACATCCTAAACACTGGCCCAACCGAATGCGACAATCCCTCTGAATGTGCCCTTGTCTTCCACAGAAATGACAAATAGGCTTCTCTCGAGCCTGATAGGGTCCTGCTCTCTCCTGCTGGTATGCCATGGGACGTCTGATAGGTCCACTCTGGTCAACTCTAACTGGTCGGTGCATTGGGGTAGGATGCCTCTGGTCATGCTGTGCCTCCTTACGGAGGAGCTCCTGGATACGTGCTTCCTCTAAAATAGATGTATGAGAGACTCGAGACTGTGTGGTAGTGTAGGGCTTGAGCTCTGGTGAAAGCCCTTGATGGAATCTCCTCGCTCTCTCCTGCTCCGTCGGTATCAACGACGCGCCAAATTTACTCAGGCGGCTGAACTCCGCATCGTACTCATCTACCGACATGTTTTCCTGCTTCAGATGAAGGAACTGGTCATAGAGGGCGTCTCGAACATGGATGGGGAAAAATCTCTCATAGAAGAGGTCGTAGAACTGCTTCCATGTGATTCCAGTGCCCAGTCGCCTCTCTTCAGCCTTCCACCATTGATGAGCATTATCTTCTCAGAGTAAGTCGACTGCTGTCATCCAATCATGTGCTGACAACTGGGATGCCCTCAAGTATTTCTCGGTGCTGATAAGCCAGGCAGAAACTTCTAATGGACTCTCGGTACCCTTAAAATTCTTAGGCCCCATATCGATGAAATCCTTAATGGAGCCCAGATAAGGTTGCAGAGCTGGTGCTGGATTTGGTATCGGGGCTGGTGGTGGAGGTCTAGCTAAGTAGGCCATCATGCTCTGCCTCAACATTTCCATCTGTTGCAACTAAGATTGAAGCATAGCATACATGAACTGGGTGGTTGGGTCTGCACCAGTCGGAAGTGGAGGCAGCTGGGGTCCAGGCTGTAGTGAAAACTGCTGAGGCAATGGGGATGGTGCAGTCTCTCCTGGTGGTACCGTAGCGGTTTGCTCCACCTGGCTGACTGGGGGGCACTTGGGCTTCCTGCTGTACCGTCGATGGGTTCGTGGTATTCTGCTGTGGCTCTAACTGATACGAAGTCACTGGGGTCATTGGGAAAACCTGTTCTCCCTGGGAAGTTGCATCACCAGAGGAGATGGCTAGGGTAGAAGTGGGTCCGCTGTGTAGAGTCATATTGCTGGCACGAAGATAAGGAAAATGTTAGAAAAGATTCAGATAGGTTTTGAGTCAAGCAATTGAAAGAGAGTTTAATAAAGAATTTAAAATGTCAATAACACATGGATAAGATCCTAGAGGGCGAATATGTCAAGCTAACCATATCTCAATCCACGTAAATCATACGAAAGGCGAACCAATTGCACTATGGTTGATCAGACCACAATACGCAAGTTCTTATAAGACAATGTATCAGTGGGCGCCCACCATAAAACATATGTCCTGAACAAGCTCGATAAGAGAGTAAGCTCGCAAAACTAGGCTATAAATAGCAACATTAGTCAAGGTAGTCCAATTACAAATACGTAAGATAATGATGAAAGAAAATACAAGTAGTTTACGCTACTTAAGAATCTAAGTCGTGTCCGGTGTTCGTGCCTTTGCAGTCGTCCTACTGCCTTCTTGTCTAGGCCTTAGTTTAAGGTCAAAGGAATTCAGGTTGTGAGGCTTCCTACCCAACTTATAAGGGTTGAACTAGTAGTGTGATTGAATGGTGGAACATGACGACCTAGTACGCACGATAGTGGGATAAGGGTTTACGAAAGAATAATTCAAGCAAGAAGCAGTCAAGATAGACAGTTGGGAGTTCGAATTGAAGGCGAGATAAAATGTCATATATGTGGATGAGATCCTAAATTTATAATCCTATACGCAGGCTTGCTTGGTACGGTAAGGTAACCAAACAATTTTTCGAGACCTACATGGGCCACCACAAAAACATGTAACGTACCAGTCCCAAAATACGTAGGACTAGGAACGTAGCATGCCAGCTATATATATACGAGATATTCTCCAATATATGGAAATCTCGAATATAAACATAAGCTGTATTGTGAATAATAATAACAGACAGTCACAGGTAAAAGCTACATCTCATCCACAGTAAATATAAAGAAAATGGTAACTCATGAATCAAAGTAAATGTCAAAATATAGCTGTTGGCCGGGCGGAGACAAATCCACTACCGGCACTAGAATGAACTGAAAGGAAATAGAGTCCAACCTCTAAGATAAATAAAATAAGAATGATGACTAAATAGGCTCCTCGACCCAATAGGGACAGCTGTGATCAGAAGGTACAACTCGCTCGAACGTGAAGGATGAGTCTATAGCGGAACCATACTCCTGCGGAAAGTCCTGCACACCTATACGTGGAGAGATCACCAGGTCCTCAGAGGGACGTAACAAGATACAAAAAGAACATGCCACATAAACTGAATAAATACTGCTCAATAAGAATAAGTAAAATCAGATCATAACATGGTCCAATACGCACCTACTGAACGAGCGTACCATCCCCCTAACCAAACAAGGACAGGAGGTGGTAAACTAATTCACGGCGACGTACCTTTCCATGCTAATAATCCAATATGGTATCCGGACCCCAACAAGGTTCAATACCTTCTCATCGAAGTAGTAAGTCACACCTACAACCAAACAAGGACAAGATGTGATGAACTAATCCGCGACAAGTTATTGTTCCAAGTCACGGTCAGATACAAGTACCCAAACCAAAAGTACTCGTACCTAACGGATAAAGGTACCTAACCGTTCTAAGTGAAATGTAGTTAGGAACAATCCTTCTTACGCATGGGCCCTGGCTGAATAGGATCGGCGTAGTCCCCCTAGGGCACCAGAGGCCCCATTAGTAATCATGGGTCATCAACCCCGTATCTCCAGCGGAGAGTCCGAGTCACAAGGGAAGTGCATCGAGGCCCATACGCTAAGGAATTGTCCTCCCCGTCCAATGCCTACTGTGTTGTATCCACAACACAACCACTATAACCGCTAAGTCAAACTAGCATGCAACCTCTATTAGCGGTTATTCCTATCGCACGGCTTGTACGTACTGGTGGCCAGCCAATCACGCACTTTTGTGTTCTATATGCGACACACAACTTCGTGTTTACAACGTGTCAAGGCCAATGAATGCAACACACAAGGTGGTCCCTTAAATCTAGGTTTAATTTTGTAAAAAAAAATAATACACAGCAGGAAAAATAAATGAACAGTAAGTTCTAACAGTTATGCCATGTATCACAGTTTATTTCGCATAAAGAAAATAAATAATGCATGAAATATAAGCTAAAATAAGTAAACAGCAAATGGCAAGGTATCTTGCATGGAGGTAGTGTGCAAAATGGCGACGCCTGATGACTCAAATCATCAGAATATGGAAGCAATGAAAGCCAACTTCTACGAACAACCTCGGATGCTGAAATAAATATCACGAACAGATTCGGCATAAAAAAATACCTAGGAACGCCTGTCCAAAAGTCAAATTCTGGAACAGGGGCAAAATCGTAATTTCGGGTCAAAATAATGTCCGCCGTTGGACCCGTTTTACACCAAAACGCGTGCCAGAACCTACGGTCTCTAAGGTCGTCAAACTACATGTCTACGGATCCGGTTTGAGGAGAGGAACTCAACGGTATGTCCAGTTTTGGATTCCGATGAGCCGTGTACAAAATCGCCCGTTTGAGTGGGTCGCGGGCCCGCCAAAATGGGGTTCCGATTTGACCTTCTCAGAATCGGACCAAACTTGGCATACAGGACCAGAAAAATGATACGGTCCTGATGGCACAAAGTTTCGTCTTGTTACGACGAACATGCACGAAGTTATGGGCTAGTTTGCAAAGCGTCGATATGGGGGTATCTCGACGGATACGCACTGATTTCGTCGCACATGCACAACAAAATCAAGTTCCGTCAGTTCCCACACGTCGGCAACATCCATACGCGCCTTTTGATGCGTATAGCGTGCGACCACGTCGCCCGGTTTGTCGGGGCGTACGCCGTATCGAAAAAGTTTTCTAAAATTTTGAGTTTTAAAAACTATTTTTCTCGAATCTTTGACGTTAATTATCTTCCTGTATAATTACTGAAAAATAATTCTAACTAGTGCGTTTCAATCCCGTATATGTTGTGTTTCACTGTTCCAAGTTGGTTTGATGAAACTATCAGCATACGGGTCGAAAATCGGCTTCCAAGTTATGTGTTGGGACTGATCTAAACTGTCCTATTCCGACAGTTTTCTTGGGTAGTTTCGATCGGTTTCTCGGGCAAGATGCTAGGGTTTACTAGATTGTATCTGGAGGGTTTTAGAGATGGTTTGATAGGCTCTTAGTAGGATTCGACGAAATGAAAAATAGGCGAGCATGAAGAAAGAACGACGAAGGAGAAGTTGGTGTACCTGCGGTCGAGTAAAACAGAGTTGCCCTGTTCTTGGGTGCTTTCGGCCATATCCACGCGATGGCGGCCGATCGTCCACGGTGGGATGGCTGCGCCGGGGTGCGGGGGTCACGTCGGAGTTGCTCTCGAGGTCGGCGGGGCATTTTGCTAGGGTTTCGTAGGTTTGATGGAGGAGTGTTTCTCGCGTTCGTTATATAGCTACTGCTGCTATATAAGGTCGGTTTGGGGGAAATAGCTTACGGGCTCTGCTTGCAAATTTGGGGGGCGGCTGTGCTGGCCTTGCTGGCCAGGGTGTCATGGCCTGGCCCAATGGCCGGCCGGCTCTAAAATTTTTTTATTTTTTTTTTACTAAATCTATATATATATAACTAAATCTTTTAATAGAATCTTAATAGTTTTCCAAAAATCTAAATTTAAATAATTTATAAAAATTGATAAAAATCTTTTAATAAAAATACATATCAATAATTATAATGCCAACTTATCCATAAATCCTAAATTTTTCTTTTATAAATAAAACCTCTAAATAGATTCCATTATAAGAAATCAATTAAAATTTATAAAATCTTATAGAATATACACAATGTTCTTTTTAATTAATATGAAAATATTTCGCACCAATCAAGCAAGTATTTATATATAACATTGATCAAAATAGAACTATCATTATTATTATTTTTACAAACTTTTAAAACTTCTAACTCCAAAATAAATATATATTATAAGTATTAAGAGGTCAAGTTAGCCATAATAAAATTTCATAATTTAAACCACTAAATATTTATGTAATTAAAAAAATCCTCCAAAATTTTGGGGGATCACAGACACCGCAGAGCAACATCCTCAAACTGTGCCAACTTGATCCTCTCCACCAAGTATGACTGAATCTGCATGCCCCACATCTGTATCTACACTCCGGGCATGATCACCTCAATCCCAAGGCTCTCCAAGTCTTAAAGCAAATGCCGATCCATGGTCAAATACATGGCTGTCGGATACCTACTCAAGGCATCGGCAACCACGTTGGCCTTCCCTGGATGATACTGCAGTACAATGTCGAAGTCCTTCATCAACTCCAACCATCTGCGCTACCTCATGTTCAACTCCTTCTAAGTGAACACATACTTTAAGCTCTTGTGATCTATAAAGATCTCCACCCTCTCCCCATACAGATAATGCTTCCACAACTTCAAGCAAAAATCACCGCTGCCAGCTCCAGGTCGTGGGTAGGGTAGTTCTTCTCATGGGGACGTAATTGCTTGGAAGCATAGGCAGTCACCTTCCCATGCTGTTGCAAGACGCAACCTAGCCCCTTTCCTGAAGCGTCACTATAAATAGTGAAACCACCTGATCCTGAAGGCAATATCAGAATCGGAGCTGTCGTAAGCCGCTTCTTCAACTCATCAAAAGCTGTCTGACACTCCTCTGACCAAACATACTCAGCATCCTTTTGGGTCAACCGCGTCAACAGTTCTGCAACCCGGGAGAAATCCTGCACAAATCTTCGATAATATCCTGCCAGCCCCAGGAAGCTCCTGATCTCTGCAATTGAAGTCGACGCTGCCCATGCCTCAACTGCTATAATCTTCTTGGGGTCAACTGAGATACCATCTCCAGTCACAACGTGCCCCAAGAAGACCACCCGGTCCAAGAAAAACTCACACTTGGAGAGTTTTCCATAAAGCTGCTCCCTCCTGAGAATCTCCAGCACTATCCGCAGATGCTCCTCGTGCTCCTCCTCAGTCTTGGAATATATCAAGATGTTGTCTATGAACACCACCACAAACTGACCCAGATACTGGTGGAACACATTGTTCATTAGGTTCATAAACACTGCTGGTGCATTGGTTAGCCCAAACGGCATAACCAAAAACTCAAACTTCCCGTACCGCGTCCTGAAAGCGGTCTTGGGAATATCATCCCCCTTCACCATCACCTGGTGATATCCCGACCTCAGATCAATCTTGGAAAATACCCGAGCTCCGCTCAACTGATCAAAGAGATCATCGATCTGCGGCAGTGGGTATCTGTTCTTGATCGTGAGGTTGTTGAGTGTCCTATAGTCAATACACATCCGTACTGACCCATCCTTCTTTGGCACAAACAATACTGGTACACCCCATGGCGACGAACTCGAATGGATGAAGCCCTTGTCCTGCAGCTCATCCACTTGCTTTTTTATCTCCACCAGCTCACTGTTGTTTACCCGATAGACATGTTGATAGATTGGTTCCGCTCCTGGAACCAAGTCTATCGAGAACTCTATGTCTCTGTCTGGTGGCAATCCCGGCAACTCGTCTGGGAAAACATCCATATACTCTGCTATCAAGGGGTGTAGAATCGTCTTCTCCTCAACCGAGACTCTACAGAAAACTCCGCTGCTCTGCTCCGTCTGACGTCTGGAGTACTCGAACTCTGGCACCCCCGGTGCTCTGAAGAGAACTCTACCCCCTCTGCAATCAATGCTGGCGTGGTGCCTGCTCAACTAATCTATATCGAATACTATATCGTAGTTCGGCAATGGCATTACGAGCAAGCTCACCTCCAACTCGCGGCCTCCCAAAACAACTCTCCGACCCTTACAAACATCACGTACGAGGATAATGCCAGCCCCGGTCGTGATCTTGTAAGTCCTAGGCAACGATTCAGCTATGATACCGTGTCTAACCGCAAAAGATACTGATATAAAACTATATGAAGTACTGGAATTGAATAATGCAAAAGCTGGACTGGAGTCAAGAAGAACCGAACCTGCGATCAGCTCCCCTATCGCCTCTGCATCCTCAGCTGCCGTGGCGAAAGCTCGCCCCTGCTGGCCTCTCCTGGCCTGCTGTTGGGGCTAGCCAAACCTCTGCTGTTGTGTCTGCAGGACTGGTCCCCTCGGCTGGCCTACTGGAGCCTTGGCTCCGGCTCTCTGAGCTGCTCTGCCTATAGAGAGGGAATAGTCCTTCATCTGATGCTCTGACGATCCGCAAAGAAGACACTTCCCCAGTCTCTTCCTGTACTCAGTCCACCCATGCCCTGGCTTCTTGCAGTAGGAAGAACTGGTGGACTGCTGTCTCTAAGACTGCTATTGCTGCCTCGGCTGCTGTTGCTGCCCCTGCTGAAAAGGTGTACGACCCTGTCCCTGAGGCTGCTGCTGAAAGTGAGGCCTGTTGGCCGGTCCTCCACTACTGCTGCCTCCCTGGGAGTCTCGCCCCCTCTAGAGCCTAAGCTCAAGATCATCCTCTGCAGCTAGTACGTCCACCAGGATCTCCTCAAATGTAGCGCTGTGAGCATTCTTGGTATAGGACGTGACCTCCTTTACCAAGCCCTTTCGGAACCTCCGGGCCTTCGTCGTCTTCTACAAGTCCTCCATAAATCTGCTCAGGCGGCAGAACTCTCCTGCGTACTCCTCCGCGGACTGGCTCCCCTAAACTAGGGCCTCGAACTGGGTCTCGAGCGCTCCCAGTGCTGCGTCTGGAAAAAACTTCTCCTTGAACAGCTTCTTAAATGCTGCCCAAGTCTGTCCTGCTGTGCCAACCATCGGGTCGGTCTGGTACCATGTACTGGCCAGATCCTGAATCATACTGGCCGCTGCCTCTATCTGGAGCCTCGTCGGGATCTCAGACAGCCTGAAGATCTCCTCCATATGCTCGATCCACTCATCGGCATACAGGATCCCCTCTGTCCCTCGGAAGTCTCTCGGGTGCATCTTCTGGAAGTCCTGGATGCCCTTCTCCCGTGGCTGGTACGGCTGCGGGGCTGCCACTGGCTGAGCTATGACTCTCTCCACTGTCGTCACTGCTAGCTCAATGCCTCTGCTGAGCTCTGCCGTGTGCCTCTGCTGCTGAGTCTGCTGACCCTCCATGTACTGCCTGAAGAAGGCCAACAGTTGAACGACGTCAACTGTCCCAGCAGGTGGCTGCTGGAAAGGATCCTCTGGGAGGACTGGGTCCTGCCTTCGAGCCGGTGGAAGCATACCTCCAGCTGCTGCTGCCGGGGTCTTAGTACGAGCAGAGGTGGCAGGAGCTGCAGTCCCCTGGCCCCGCTGTACTGGCTGAGAGGTAGCAGTCCCCTCCATAGCATCCTCATGAATGGTACGCTACGATCGAGTCTCTACCATCCTGAAGATAGACAAACAAGAGTATCAATTTCTGAGAAAGAAGCGATATAACAAAGGCGGATAATTAAAATTCAAAAGGGTCAGCAGAAAATAAGGATTTAGATGGCAATAAAAGAATTTTTCCTAATGTGATCGAGTACCTAAAATTTTTTTTCCTAATTCTACTGCAGGCTGTAGTGATATTCTAGTTCGAATACCACTACACTTCTAATCTAGACCTGCATGGGCCACCACTAAAAACGTGTCACGACCCGCACCCTAGAGTAAAGGCACGAGAAGTGGGTATGTCCAGCCTACGCCGTAGTATCGGCGGTAGAACGCTATCCTAGGTCACAACATCTAATAATATAAAGTACTTGTACAGTATATACACTCCGAGTGGAGGTGACAATACAGAATACAGTCTCAATCACATCTAAAGCAGAAGTTAGAACGATATCATAAATATAAAAATCTCAAAGGAAGTACAAACAAAAATGGAAATAAGTCTAAGTGTCTAAACGACACAATAACAGACATAATACAACTCAATCCCAAATGACAACATAAGTAAGATAAAGCCTAACTAAACTAGTCTAGGCAGTAGGGGTGATAACATCAGCTAGAGCTGGATCTTCCTGAGAGTCCAACTCGCAAGTGTCGTCTAGGGCTACTCCATAATAGGTAGTACAGTAAGCCTCATCCTCATCCTCTATAATATATCAACAGGTCCAGTCAGGACAGGAGCGAGCACAATACATCTCACGCAGTTCATACCATGTCAGAAGATAATAAACATGTAATAGAGTACGATATGTGAATAACTGAAGGAAAGTACATGAAGTAAAAGAGATAACTGTAATAGAAATATCTACAATAGGTAGAGAACTATCAGTGACTAGTGAATCAGAGTACAAGCTAGACATGTGAACATGTAGAGGTGATTCAAGAGAGGTGGTTCAAGATTATATTATTTGGAATTATTCACATGCTATTTCTACTCCCCCAGCCCCAACCAATATACAAGGATCCAGACATGTTACGTTAAGGTTCAAGATTTCACTGCCTCCGTGATGAGAGAACACGTAAAATTGATTCATGGGGGACTCTGCGAACATGAGAGTACATGAATACAGAGCGAGCATGAATAGTGAAGCATGAAGATACATGATGTAAGTGAAACGCACAGACATGAAGTACCTGATGCTCCTGAGGGGGATAACATCTCATGAAGCGATCTATATAGTACCAATCCGTGTTACCGACGTGTCAGCATGCAAGTAAAGTAAATCTAGAGGAGGAATATAAGTTCTAGCAAGTATGAAACGGTCAGAGAATGTACTTGCCTGATATCCTGAGTATCTGTTAAGTGTAGATGTCCAGGCAAAGTAGATGAGTCCTATTTTTAGAGCAACACAGGTCACAATATGTTTAACATAAGGTAAAAGAAGTTTGTAATGCAATCTACATGATTTTTAGGTCATTCTAGGTCAAAGTCAAACTTGGTCAACTCTGGGTCAACCAAAGTCAACATCTAGTCAAAATAGGTCAACTCAATGGTTTGGTCAACTGTAAGTCAACACTATAACTCTAGGCCTATTACCATACCAATACAACCTACTAGTACAATACCCAATGTAATATCTATACACTTTTATTTTACATATAGGCATCATACACATTTAATATAAATATAACTATGTCGGAAAACTAGATATATGTAAATGAACATACATATGCATACATGTATATTGAAAAAGGAAAAAGGGAAATTGAGGGGTGTAATGTGTGTGTGTGTGTTTGAATTATGGAATACAAGTAAAGGTTTTAAAGGCACAAGGCATGGGTTAACATTTTACCTAACTCAAATATTCTCATGTTCAGAAAATAGTTTAACATTCTAACAAATTCCTATTTCTGTTTACTACATTAAACATTTAGAAAATCAAACCCATTTCATTCATAACTGAAACTCAGTTTAACAATTCAAGTTAATTTCAAACTAACATTAATCTCCATTCCCTGAATTCTCAGGTTTTACAATAACAGTGAATTCGAAATCAATATATGCAGTTAACATCTATTCGAATCCACAGGATTCCTTCCCAGGTTCAATACAGAAATCAATAACCCCTTTACATGTGAATCCTATTTAACATTTTAAAACAGTGAATGAAATTCTCAGTTGACATTTCAGTTTACTGCATTAAAATAGTTAATTCATACCTAACCTTAAATTTCAGTTTTAAAACCCAACTGAACTAACATGTATCCAAACTGAATTTCGACTGATACATGAACTGCTTCCCGTAACAGTTTAATATAACAGTTCAACCCATTCTCAGTTATGTACAAACATTTAAACCCATTAACTCAGTTGGAAAACTAGGATTATGACAGAACCAATCGGTTAAGAGAGTATCAGTCCACATTTTTGCCCAATCCAGTGCTCGAATTCCAATACTCTTGACCACAACCAACACTAACTTGAAAATCAACTCAATAGGGACTAATATACATGTTCATGAACCAATATGACAAATTAACATTAAATTAAATTAGTTAAAAAAGGGAAGATAAACTCAGGATTTCAAACAGTACACTATGTATCTGTCGAGTATGGGAAACCCATATTTTGAATTCCTATACATTTAAAACACCAATCAATAGTTGGTAAATCATTAGAACACACGTGCACGTGTCTACTACTTGTTAGTGTCCCACCAAGTGGTCACGAGTGTGTCCAGGACACTCGAACACAAATGAGTACGCTGCACAGTGCACAGTGTCGTGCACAGGCTCGTGCAGCGATGGCGAGCTCTCGTGGATACGACACAAGCCCTAAGGCTTCTCGTGCTCACACCCACATGTAGCCCAGGCATAAGGCTACACACTCGACATGACACGAGTGTCTATCGGCACGTGTCCGTGCGACATGAGACACGTATCAGTGGGAAAAATTCGTGCGTACAGTACAGTACAGGATCAGTGCGAGTCAAATTTCGTGTCCAATACGTCACTAGGAGTCTTGAAACTTGGGGAGTGACTTTTCAGTCACTTCCCCAACTTCCTCACCAATTTTGGTGGTTCCAAAAGGTCTGTGCAGTGAGCACTACACGCATTGCAGCAGGGCACTTCTACCGTGTCTGCACGTGTGTGTGCGTGCCCATTTTGGACACAAAGGACACCAAATCTTCGACTCAGTCCTCTGGAACATTGTTATAGATATTAAAACTTAATTTTTTGTTTATTTAGTTTCTGAAATTAGCACACTTAATTTCTCACAAGCATTACATCGAACACCTTATTAAAACCATTGATACGTGTCCGATACGTACACGAAATGGACACTACCTAGTACCAAACCATTCCTACAGCTAGGGTATACCTATATGCATGCATCTATGGAATTAAAACATAATTTACTAGGGTTTCATGGGATTTACCTACTGAGATTGAATCTCAATAAAAAAGGGCAAGGATGAGGCTTCTTCTTGAACTCCAATTCACCCAAGCACTTCAAACCCTAGCTAGCAAGCCCCAACTAGCCTCCACTATAGTAGAGGGTGATGTTGCAATTGATTAGAATCAATTTGGGCTTGATTTGGATATTAGGGAAGGAAAATTGAGGGGAATTTCTAGGGTTCTCAGCAAGAAGTAAAAAAAGGCAAGGCTTTTGTTAATGGGACTTTATAGAAAGGGGGAGGGTGTGTTTAATGGATGCCATAGATTTATTAGGGCTAGGTTTTAGGTCTTGATGAGTGGCTAAGGATTGTCCAACAAATTCTAGGCATTCACATTGGTTCAAATGTCATAGGCTAACTTTCCATAAATATCTTAGAGTAAAATATCTTCCTATAATATCTAGATATTAGTAATTATCTCATGACAAGTTAACCTAATCATTCAAGGCTAATCTAGATTAGGCTAAGTTTCTAGGTCAAGCCTCAAACCAATAATTAGCACATATTTAAATAATAAAAATTTAAAATTACCAAAAAAATCAAAATGACCAAAATACCCTCAAGTCAAAAATGTGGTAGTGACAACTAAAGAGTCGTAAAACTATGTAAGAGAGACATTGGAACAATAAAATATGAGATCTCTCATGAAGCAAGATTGCATTTGCCTAAGGGTTTGGGAGAAAATAATTGAAGAAGAAAAGTAGATGGAAAAATAAATGAAAGTAAAGGAGGAGAGAGAAAGGGGTTGGGTTACATAGAGGGTTCAACATGATGAACCATCTTGACCCAAACCAAACTAAAATAAACCAAGCCAAGCTAAACTAAGACCAAACCATGCTTGACGAGTCAAAATACGGGTTGGGAATCTGTATACGTATCCTGAAAATACGTATAACAAAAAATGGGAGTGACAACCTGCCAACGGCGATGCCCTTCTTACCAGCATCTTTGTTGGAGCTCTACAGGGGTTAGCCTATGAATAATTCTGCAGTTTGCCCGACAACTGCATTAAATCATTTGAAGACCTGAAGAACATGTTCCTGGAACGGTTCTACGAAGGAGGGCTGGACATTACGATGTATACTCTCATGGACGTCGTTCAGTAGGAAAAGGAGCTCGTACGAGCGTACATTGAACGCTTCCGCCAGGTCTCCCTAAGCCTACCTCCAGGTATGCTTGAGCCCATGCTCATGGATCTATGCCGTAAGAATATGCTCTCTGCCATCAAACTATGGCACAGTGCTCCCCGCACCGAGTGGACACCCTTCATTACTGAAGCAGACGTAGCTCAGAAGAAGGCACAGGACACACAACTTCTGGGTTTGAACTTCCCCTTTATTGAAGATAAAGGGATGCGAGTAAGAGGCGGTAAATATAAACCACATTTTTTATATATTTACTTCGTAAGTTTAGTAAATAGATATATATTTTTTCCTTATAAATCAAAATTTTAGGATAATGTTATTTCTAAGTATTTTGATTTTAATTATTATTATTATTTTTAAAAAATACTTATATGGTATTTATTGAGTTTAAATTTTTTTAGAACTTCTAGAGTACATATAGGTATATATACTTATATATATTTATGTACATTTATATATATCAAAAAAAAATGTGTTACATATTGACATATCAATATAGGCATATCCTAGTAAACTAGTATATTTTAATTTTTAGTATTTTTTTCTACAATGTTTCTGTATATAAATGTTGTAACACCCAATTTTCCAAATAAGGGTAATTTTGAAATCTTGTAATTATAATAATTATTTATTGATATTTATTTCATATTATGATTTTTGGTGATTTTTAATCATTTTTAAACTATTTAAAAACTGTTTTAAGTCATGACTTATGATTTTGATGTGCTGCTAGTGAAACCCTAGAGACTGCATGACCTAGAGCCTAACCATGTCATTAGGATGATTTAAATATCATTTTAGATTGAGGGTATTTTGTCATTTAGTGAATTTTGAATTTATTTTAATTTATTGAATTGGTGAATCCTAGTTTTGACTTTGACTCATTGAGACTTGTAGACTAGCCTAGAAGCTAACCCTAGCTATGGTAACCCTAGTCTAACTTAAGTTAACCTATTTTAGTCACTAGAAACTAGTTTTAAATAGGAGGATTAAGATTAAGTGAAATCATTTCATGACTTATGATTTTAATTCATGACTTGTGATTTTATGACTTCATGACTTATGACTTAAGCCCATAGGCCCACAACTTGAAGCCCTAACCCTAACTATACACTAAGTGACCAGCCATGTAGAGATTTCCACTCCTATATAAAGTCCCCTCTCCTTGTTCTTGCCTCTTTTGTGTTCATCCAAGCTTTGAAGGAAAGGTAATTTCTCCACTTTTCTAAATTCCTAGAAAATTCATTTTAAATCCTTTTTGACCCAAATATTTTGTATATAACTCTAATCGATCCCTACTTGCTGATTTTGAGGAGCAATTTCAGTCTAGGAGCAATTTGGGAGCATTTGGCTAGCAAGGAGGAACCCCCCATTTGAAGCCTTTTCTTGCTATTTGCACCTATAGGTAAAACTCCATAAATTGATCTAATATTCCAATTTCTTTGCATATTAGGCTAGATCTAGGAGTCCCCTAGATGTCCCTGAAGTTTGGGTTAATTTTGTGTCCGTATCGATCACATGTCAATGTGTAAGTATAGGTGTTTGTTAGAATGCCTCAATAGGATTTATTTTGTTAATTTTGAAAAGTGATTAAATGGGAATCTTGTTTCATACATGTATATTGTAATTGTAACTTACTGAGCACATTTCTGGACACTTTTCGTGTCCAAAATGGGACACACACGCACGCACGAGGACACGTGCACTGTCCTACTGTACGGGATCGATATCTCTCTCTATCGGACATGAGGACACGCCAAATTTTGGGAGGATGTCAGGGCATTGACCGACATGGTTCTCCCAAAATTTGGGCCCAAATGGTGCAGTGTGCGAGGAGTTCTCCTCCTCGCACTGGTCGCAATGGCCGCGCGTGCGGGCTGTACACGCGAGCAAATTGGTCTCTGACACGGCTTTAAAGCTCTGACACTATAGAAGCATAGAAAAGAATAAAGAAAGGTTCATGTGGCCAAGAATCCCCATGCGGCTCAGGGATCCATACGGTTCAAGATTCTATGCGGCTCGAATAATTCAATGCAGCCCAGCGAAGAGCCATGTGGCCTTCAATAGCTTTTTCCTTCGTATTTTGCTGCATTTAATGTCCTGACGGCTGACAGCTCTAACAAATGACAGCTCTGACGAAAAGGCGCAATAATGACTGACGTAATGGCGCATCCCTAGGGAAGAGAAGAAAATCTTCTCACAGCTGGCAGAATCCATCTAATCCCGAGGCATGCGACTGCAGCCGCCCATCTTCATGCGGCTGCATCCTTTATGCGGCCGCCCATCAGCATGCGACTGCATCCCTTATGCGGCCGCCCATCAGCATGCGGCTACCCACTCCCATGCGGCTGCCCATCCTCATGCGCCTATTCATCCCCATGCGGCTGCCCATCATCATGCGGCTATTCATCCCCATGTGGCTGCCTATCATTATGCAGCCGTTCATCCTCATGCGGCCCACTTATATATGGCTCTGCCAAGATGACTCGGTGGAGACACATGGCATTTTTCATGATGATTGAGACACATGGCGGTCTTATCTTCCTAGAGTTATGGGTGTTAATGAATCCTAATCAGATTTTTTGCAATAAGTGCCCAGATCAAATCAAATCGAGCAAATTAGACACGTGGCAGGCCGTTACAAGTCGCGAATATTCATGGCAATCAATATTTATTGTCCACAGAGATTTAATGTAATCACATTAATTACTTTAATCTATTATATGCAAGATGGACGGCCCAGATTAATTAACTCTCAGGCTGCCGACTTTTGAGAATGGGCAATCATTGCAAAACCCTAATGATGCCCCCCACTCTTATAAATAGCAAGGTATTATTCCCTTTCAAAAAGGACACACAGACAGAGAGGACCTCCTCCCCCGCTCGGATCCAGAGAGAATCAGAGAGAGAATATACAAAGATCAAAGGACAGAGGAGCAGACAGAGGGAACAAAGAGAGCATTTTTTCATCAACGCCAAGTACTTCTTCTCCAGAGCCAAGGCTGCACACGATCGTACAAGGAGTAAGGCAGAGCTGCCATCGTTTTCCTGAGCCTCTATCGTTACCCTCCAGAATCTAAAATAAATAATTATACTTAGATTGCTGTACCTAGGTTTTCGTCCCTAGGCTTTCTTTGTACAAGCGAGTTTGTATTATGAGTCTAAGTTCAGTCCTTCGATAATTGTTTTGTTCTTTTACAATCAATGGCAAACACGATGGCGACTCTGCTGGGGATAAACTTCTCCACGGCTGAGGAGTTGGTGACGCAATCGGATGCAGCCAAACTTGGCTCCACACAACAGAAGATGGTCGTCCGCTTCGACCAACAGGCGTTTGAAAAAATACTCTCTGAAGGAAGCACTGGCCCGGTCCAGAAGCGAACCCGTACAAAGAAGGCTCGCAGGGAGTGGAGGCCAAAGTCATTTGCGCCTCCCCATGCTCTGGACGGAGTACTCTCTGCTACCCAAGACGGGGAAGGCGACTCTCATGCGGCCCCACTTCAAGCCATAGAGGACTCTGCTGTCCCCAAATTCTGCAGCGGAAAGCAATATGATGCTGGACTTGCAGGGGCAAAGAGTGATCCTATGTGCTCCAGGAAGAAATCGAACAAAGGCACTAGCCGTAAAATGAAGACTCATGCGGCCAAGATTGCTAGCCGCATGAATGATGACCATACGGCCGAAACTGCCAGCCAAATGCATAACACTCATGCGGCCAGGATTTCCAGCCGCATAGAGAATACCTATGCGGCTGAGACTTCCATCCGCATGAAGAAAGCCCATGTGGCTACGACTGTTAGCCGTATGAAGATTAATGATTCCAGCCGCATGCCGCCTGATCCACGTGGCTCTGTCTTCGACCGCCTCTCCTATGGTCATGATCTCTTGTGCTCCCAAGAAGACTTGTCTGACTCACTCCAGTACCACTTAGACTCTTCCTAGTATGTGTCATCACGCACTAGAGTGAAGAAGTCTAGGGCAGCACAAGCTTGGCAAGCTTGGTCCACTGATCCGACCTCTGACCATCCGAGCGTTCCACATACTGTTATGCGGGCCTCTGATGGAAAGTTGTATAGAACCACTCGAGTCCAGCCCCCGGCGACAAACGGACAGAGAGGTTCCCAAAAGTCTTCCAAAATCCAGGAAGCAAACATAGTCGCTTCATACCCATCTGACTTGCGTGAGACTATCCTCCACAAGCGCTAGGAAAGAGAAGGGGCCTCGGGGTGCAAAGAGTCCTCCTACGGACGTCACTGCACCCAAGTCATCGTCAACTGCTGTTTCAATAACACGGTGGTATGAGAAGACCGGCAGTCCGTCTTCCAAAGACTGCAACAACCATGTTCAGAGGAACAGGCACCTCCCGTCGTCTCCTGCAACTCTGCTCAGAAAATCCCCACCGATGGGAGAGGGAAGAAAACAAATGTTTTCGGCCCGAAGATTTCAACCACTATGACTAAGAGACTGTCGTCTAAGAGAGTGCCCACCACCAGAGTTTTCCAAGGTACCCGTTTAAAGACGAAATCTGCTACAGTGGGAGATTCATCGTCCACATCACTGGAGGTTGCTGGAACTGGGGGTAGCACTCCTCCGAGCCTCCATGACAATTCGATGTTCCAAGAAGATGAGCTGGGGGAAACAACTCTCCCATCAGATGCAGCAAATCCTGATGTCCTCGAGGACGTCCACAATTACCAAGATGAGACAAACTCGGAAGCTGGGGTACTGTTCCTTCTGAGTCCGAACCAGAGGAAGACATTCCCACATACCCCGATGACTTCTCATTACAGGGGTATGATTCGAAGAGTACGTCATCCATCGTCCCTTCCACTTCTCCTCATGTGAGGACGATATTCATGACAGACAGCAACCAGGAGGGTCCCAGTGATAGCCAATGCATCGACACTCTGGAGGCCATACTACGCACTTTGGTCAAATTCGTGGACGAGATCAAAGCAGCCCTCTCTACTCTGCAAGGAGGGACGCTTGGCCAAATAAATTTGGGCCCCGCGGTCAATGCAGACTCAAACTCAACGGCACCAAACTCGGGCAATATTCCTCCTGAGTTGTCGGCTCCTACTACTGCAGACGAAGCCAGGGAAGCAAGAAGAGAGGTCCAGGAGCTCCGAGCCATGTTTCACACACGAAAAAACTGCCAAGACCTCAGGATACGACAACCGTATCCCGCTGCGTGGAGAGATGTTCCCTTTCCACCAAAGTATAAACCATTCCACATCAATCCATATGATGGAAAGACCCCCGCAAGTCGGTACATCACTTACTTTGAGGTCACCACCGACCATCTGCCCCATGACGATGCCATCCTTACACGATTATTTATTGGGGCATTGGAAGTAGTCACCTTCGACTGGTATCACAATCTGCCAGACAACTGCATCCACTCCTTCGCCAGCTTCAAGCGCATGTTCTTGGAGAGATTCTACGAAGTAGGACAGGACGTCATAATGTACACCCTCATAGACATCGTTCAAGGGGAGAAAGAGCTGACAAGGAACTATATTGAGCGGTTCCGCCAAACCGCCATGAAGCAGCCGTCCGTTAATCCGGATTCCTCCTTAATTTAAATTAGCCAAAAGAGACTGCTTCCAACAATCAGCCTCTGGATGGGTGAAAGTCAATTCAAGGACTGGAAGACGTTTATCATCAGTGCCACTAGCGCCGAAGACAGGTTGAAGAAGGATCGCCAACTAGGATTGCACATCTCGGAGGGAGAGGACAAGGGCAAGCGCCCTAATACCATTAACAACAATGGTAGTAACACCTCCAATAATCGGGACAACAAGGACAAGCAGGCCATGGTGGCCGATACAGTACAGAAGCCTGAGTCAAAACCGACAGACAAACAATGGCCGCAAATGACCTACTCCTTCGAAGACGGCCACGTCAAACCCATCTTAGACATACTCATACAAGGAGACAGAATTCGGCTCCCTCCGCCAAGACGGGAACTTCGGTCGGCAGAAATGGAGAGCCCAAAGTACTACCATTACCACCGCTACGTCCACCATGCTATAAACGACTACTACCAACTGAAATGGTACATCCAACATCTCATCGATTCAAACGCTCTGGCCATTAATTTTGAAGAGGTAACCGTGGCAGCCAATATGGTGTCAGTACAATTTGGTAGCTTCCCTCCAACAGAAACTCAAGACGGTGTGGTACCCATCCCTCTGGCAACAATGGAAATTGCACTACAACAAATATTAGTTTTTACGGCGTGCAAAGTATGCCGTAAAAAGTATTTACGGCGTTCAATGTATGCCGCAGTGAAAGCCGTATTTGCCCGCGTCGTAAAAAGTCACTAGTTTTTACGGCGTTCCATGTATGCCGTGAATACACTATTTGTACGACATGCAATGGATGCCGTGTATACACAAAATTACGACATTTCTTGTATGTCGTGGAAAGTATAAACTAGACATCAATTACTCTTTAATGCACAGATATTATGACATATAACGTATGTCGTAAAAAGTACTGAGTACACATAAATTAGGACATATTATGCACGCCTTAATTTCTCTTCAATTTTTTTTAAAAAAACAAATCATGCTTTAATAGTAATCAATTTTACCATTGACAACAAACCACAAAAGAACATTGATCCAACAAGATATAATTACGAAAAATAATATCAAATGATCCAACAATTACGAAAAATAATAACTTTCACTTTGACAATAATATGTAATGATCCAAATCCTAAGTTTATCCAGCAAATACGAGAAAGCATAACTTTCACTTAGACAATAATATCTAATGATCCAAATCCAAAATTTATGTAGCAATTACGAAAAAGCAAACTTTCACTTAAACATTAATATCTAATGATCCAAACCCAAAATTTATACATTAAAACATAATGTCGAACAACAACTAGCCTACCATCTTCTCCAGCATAACCTGCTCTCTGTCTGATAATCTCTCATCCCATGTCTGCAACCTACACAAAAGCAAAAGAGGTAGTTGATATGAGCATCTTGATTATGCAATCTACAGACATTTCGTTAATTTCTGACATATATTTATGCATAATAAAATTACTTAATATAACATGTTGGATTCCATAAAAAACTAAAGGGTAGCTTTTCTGCGGCTAAGAAGTTCATCATTGATATGTTCCCAAAGCCTTCTCAATTATGAACATGTTTTATTGGTGAAGAAAATACATTTACTGTATTTTTTTTACATGTATTTTATCTATGATTTTTTGTATCTCTTGATGTTGTAAGATTGAGGAAGAAACTGATTTTCTTAATTGTCCAAAATTGTGATTCCATAAAAAACACAACAAGTTTTATAGTTGTCTGTCATATAAAATTCTCTTTCAACCTCAACTATTCAACGACCAAAAAGGAACGACCAAAAAAGAATCTAGAAGCATATTATATATATATATATATATATATATATATATATATATATATATAATGGGATAATAATCCCAACAAATGTTCAGTTTTTTTGTATTCAAAATGTGATCAAAGTTGGAACTATCATGTATCTACAAGACTACATGTCATAAGAAGTACTCGATATACACATCAACGTTTAGCAGCATAGCAGAAGTCACCTTCAGAACTTTGTAAATTCATATACACCTAAATAAGAATTTTAAAGATAAAGGGGAGGAGATATGCTTGCAAATTCATATACAAATCATTTCTATCATTTCTACCAAAAAGTCACCTTCAGAAGTCACCTTCAGAACTTTGCAAATTCATATACAAATCATTTCTATCATTTCCTTATATCCCATAACTTAGTTGTTAACAACAACTAAATAAGAATTTTAAAGATAAAGGGGAGGAGATCTTTGCAAATTCATATACACAGATAAGAGAACAATACACCAAAAATAACATGGAAATAGGTCTCTGTTTTATTTTGGATACCTAGAGTCATGGTTGATGTCACCGTAACAGACATGGCAAGAGATACTAAGTAAATGTACAAGTTGCAAGAGCTGAAATATGAAGTAAATGCATAAATTTAGAACTGTGCTGAATGCATCATGGGTCCAATCCTAAATTCAGGTGTTATGTTAGCTGCTGTATTAGGATGTAGGCCAATACACAGAGTTTATGTTAGCTGTTGCATTAGGATGTAGGCCAATACATAGTGTTGGTAAGGGAGTACGGTTTCCCTCCTTCTCTCATAGCCCAGTAATATCTCAGATATGCAGAGCCAACTTGCTGCATTAGGATGTAAGGGAGTGTGGTTTCCCTCCTGCTGCATTAGGATGTAGGCCAATACACAATTCAAGAGTAATATCTCAGTTATGCAGAGCCAACTTGACTGCTGTCCTCGAGACTTGGTTTCCCTCCTTCTCTCATAACCCAGTACATGAAATCCTGGGATACTCCCAAGCCTACTGCTATGTAGTCCAAGGGAGTATGGTTATGGATGTACCTGCACTAAACCACCAGTGGCTAAGCCTATGCTTGGGTACTAATCTGGACTGGGATATGCTTACAGGCTGCTTATAAAAGAATGGATTAAGGTTCTTGTTCCCAGGACTTTCCAGGTCTGTACATCAGTCCATGATATCTGAACATGTCTAAACAAGATTCAAGAGTTCTGAACTAAAACAGAGGCTGTATACTCTGGTTACTATGTTGGTAAGATCATGAATGCACTGGACGCTCTTCCCATATCCAATACAGGTCCTATTACTCTGAATTTGAAGTTCGCAATACAATTGATGACTAACCTAGTCTTCATTTGTCTAAAATGAATGTACTGGGCACAACATCAAGACCAAGGGGTCAATCTCGATGTAGGATAGCCATATGGACTTGGTCATTGGCTGGCTCTAAAGCAAATTTCATAAGCTGCAATGAAGGTACTGCAAACATGAAGGCCACTTCTGTTTGGGGCATGCAATTGTCTTTTCTTGAAGTTAACTCAATTCATAAAGAATGTACGATAATCATTTAATTTGAGGTGTAGCAAACCATGATATGACATACTGATGAGCTAATGGAAAGGATAAGGAGCAGATACTGGCAAAAATTATATTTGTATCTGCTTACTTTTTACTTAGCAAAACATAGGTAAATATATAGATCTCTCTTGGGTACTAATTTGATATCCATGTTTTATGAAAACAAAAAGCTCTATAATCATATTTGTTTAACTACGGGTTGATATTAAAGTAAAGTAATCTAGCAAAATGTACTAATAACCGATTTAGTACTAGAACATGCATGTTCAATTATCCATTTGGCTATATACAGATAACACAGATATTGATATAATTGTCCGATTTGGAAAATTCAATCCGTGTTTCCCATTATATTTATCAGGTAATCCACACTTTCTACAATATGAACACCGAAAAAGATGGACTAGAGTATTTGAATTTGTATACAACCCCATGAAGACCCCCTTCCACACACTCCACCCCCTCTTTCTCTATTATATTTTTTGTACTTTCCGCAACGATGATATATGATCTAAATACATTAATGTCACATATGTGTGCCAACATCTACATCCCCACATAGCAGATGATATTATAAGATCATACTAATGTTGTCGAAAATATTTTGGTATGACTCCGGGTATCAATGAGAAACTCAAGTGCACTCAATGAGTTAATTATATCCATGGGAAATCATCACAACTTGATGATCATCTCCAATACAATGTCATGGTAAACAGGTATTGAACTAGTTTTTGGATAAGCTTCTAAGTTGACCAAGTCCTCACAAAAGACATGAACCGGATACAGATATATAATATCAACAAATTGCAAAATTATCATAATACTGGGCAAATTTAACAATTTGACGAACTGTGAGAATGACAACATCATAATAGTATTCACAAGAAAACCTGACCTTAAAGGAAGAATACAAAAAACTTCAACTTAATGATATTAAACTCTAACATTTATATACATACCTTATTCATTTGTTTCTTTATTATATATGAAGAAAGGCTGGAATGTATTGATTTGTAATCATCAACAGGTAAGCCATATATCACAGCTAGTTCATAAAGTTTTTCCGTAAATGAGTGGAGACTTTCCGAACCCCAGGAAGGCATCGTTAGTTGGACTTATATCTGAATCATCTGCAACATGAATAAGATCCTAATCAATTACAACGTAATAGAGAAATCATGCTACGTTTTTAATTTGGCAAACGTTATAATTATGTAGTGGAAGATGAAGATCACAGATTCACATCTCATAAAGTTGGTTGGCTATAGATATGACCATGCAGTTTCAAAAGTGAGATACAAATCCACCTCTATGTCATGTATAAACTATGAAAATTGTCAAAAACTTATAATTCCAGAATAAAGCCGTTGGGAACTTTGTATAAAAGGGGACATCATTCTCATTAGTATCAGAGTACACTTTCTTTACGAGTGAATGTGGGCTCCAAAAATTGATTCCCCATATGCATAGACTGTTACACATCTAAGCCCCTTACAAGATGGGATAGCATCGGGGCATTCAAACACAACATAGATGGATGACACATAACCTTATTCCTACACAAAAGTACAAATGAAATACTATAACATCAATTTGAAGGGAATGGACCAGTAGAGAATTCTCTAACAATAATGGACTGAATATGGAAGAAGCTAATATTGATAAAGCCAAAATTGTGTAAATATTACCTTACCTCAAAAGGACACAAACTACTAGTCGAATTTGATATACTTGATAGGCCACGCGATCGTACTTGATAAAGCCTCATGTAGGAAAAAAAATTCACGGGTCGGCCGATATAAAGTCAACCCATAATCAATGACTTCATGCACCCAAACTTTATAGCACTCTTGTCCTATAGCCACATGATGGACCAAATCTTTGGGATTTGTAGATGTAATCTCGCCAATTGCCACAACTTCTAAACCTGTTTCCCAATTCAACAATTTGCAATTTGTCCCAGTGATAAGAGAACTTGGAATTTCTTTATTTACTTCTTCCCTCCTTATTTCAGCTCTCTCACGATTGTCAGAACTTTCAACCCCATAGTTTGAGTTAGCCTTGCTCATCGGGTCTGAGTTTGCAGTTTTCTACATGAATGAAAAATACATTAACTATTGAACAAGTTGGTTCATAACAAAGAATAAAGATGTGTCGAAGTAAAAAAAAACTTACAGTGTTATCATTCACAACAACCTTGTCAACAATGCTTTTAACATAAGCTTTTAATTCATTAAACTCATTTTGTAATCTACTGAATTTATCCCGATGATATTTTTGGCCATCTACTTTTGAAGGAGTCGCACCAAAACCAAGTCCTCTTACTTTTCCTCTTCGTTCAGGGCCAATTACTTTTGAAACTGCATCGTCTTGAAGAGAACTTTTTTCTAATGGTGTCGCTGACTTATGAATATCTTCTACTTCATCCTAATAACAAATAGAATAATAGATAATTTAGAACGTTATAAGTGAATAACCAAATGATAAAATAAATAGACGAAAACAAACCAGAATTTTTTGAGCCTCTGAACTCAATGTACCAGTCTTCCTCTTATGTCCCTTGATCCAAACATCAACTCTGTGTATTGAACTAGGATTATCACTTTGTTGACGCTGCAATACATGTTTTGAGTTAACAAAAGATGAGTAAAAATTAATAAGGCGGACAAAGATGAGTTACCATTTCTTCCTTTAGACGAGCATATCCCTTACGGCTCGTTGTATGCAACAAAATTTGACTTTTCCTCATCTTCTTAAACTTTTCACTTGTTTTCTGTATTATATTTGAAATCTATGTGTCATATAGCAATAATAATTATTAAGAACAAAACATATAATGAAACCAACAATACTTACCTTAAATTTGGGAGCACTTCTCTTCATTACAAAATCCTTCCAATCTTTAAAGAAGTGTACATTGTCAGGTTTCATGAGGGCCATTGCTCGTGGTAGACCTACAATTTTTGCTTGCTCCATCACACCTTTCATCAAATTAGATTTATGATCACGCCAATATCTTCCTAACTTTTGGAATACATATGTCTTGTGGCAGCCATCAAGTATGAATTTTTGCTATAAGAAAAAGATAGCCAACAATAAAAATATAAGTACATAACTACATCTCAAAAATACATAATTATGACAGAAAAATATTACCGTGATGCACTCCCATATTTGATGTTTAAAATCATCAGAAAGATCTGTCCATTTATCCATTGTCACTGGAACTAAATCTCTTGCTGTCGAGCCTAGAAAACTAGCAAATTCAGCTGCAGTATCTCCAATTGGTTGACCCCTGTCATTGAAATCGACCGGAACAGGATTTTTTCTCATACGAATATGATCCATTCTTGATTTACCCCTAGTTTTCTTTTTCTCAGGTACAGTAGAACTTGACTGATTTTGGTCATTTGGTATATTATGTGCCATGTTAGATGGAGAGTTAGAGTCTCCATTTGATATTCTTACACATTCATTTCCTCTTTGCATGGAAACCGATATGGAAGCTAAACGTTGTTTCTCTCCTCTTTTAGCACCTTTTTTTGAACACTTCATATAAGAAGCAAATAATAAGAACTATAAGTTTTTCACCAAGATATTATTAAAAATGATTATAAAGACAAATGGAGCTTACCTCACCAAATCCCGACATGTTCACAAGTTTCTGAATAGACCTACAACAGCCTCTGGGTCAGATGACCTGCAGAAAACAACCAAGAACTTAAATATAAATAAATCAAAGAGTGAATAAAGATGTCAATATGAAACTTAGTTTCAGTTTATGTAACAAGCACATTTGTGTTTATGTAACAACAGTACACAGGACTAATCCTTATGTAAGGTCATGTAACAACAGTACACAGGACTAATCCTTATGTAACAACTACATTAAGGTCATGCATTCAGAAGTTTGTTTGATTGATGTTTACAGTCGATCCGCTAATCCTTATTTAATAGGATTTAAGAACATACAAAATACTCAGATTTTACAAACAATATATGTAATAAGAGGTTTCCTGTAGAAGAGGTTAACTTGAATCTCAACCAATATATGTAGCAGAGGTTTCCTGTAGAAGAGGTTAGTTTGTGCTTTACTTTTATCTCAACCAATATATGTAATAAGAGGTTTCCTGTAGAAAGAAAAAAAAATACTCAGATTTTACAAACATAACAAGTCTCACCTTTGGATTCCAAGTTACAGCAGCAGGTTCACAGCTGATAGTGATTCATAAGCTGAAGAATTTGACAGGAATTATGTGTTGATGTGTGCGTGCAAGTTAACTTGAACAATGTACTACATTTTATTTGTGCCAGCCCATACTTGTGTAGCAATGGATCTTGTTTATGCTAGTTTTATGTATCAATTCTTCCTTTCTTTAGGCATCATACTCGAATACTTTTTTTTCCAATGTAGCCCCCGATATCATGGAAACTATATATGCTGGTTCTAGAATTCATGGAAACTATATATGATCTTGTGAGTGCATATAGGTATGTATTAGATCAATATTCCTGAAACACTGAACATTTGCAATAAATGGAAACTATATATGATCATCTCATATAACTGAACTTATAGACTGACTCAGGTGGACTGACTAGTGCAAGAGAGTAAAAGTGACCATTTATGCATTTTCTGTTTAATCCAACAAAAAAATTCATTTTGTTGGGATAAACATAATTATGATTCGTATAAAAATAGTAATTATTTACCTCATCCGAAGTCACCTTCTCACAATCAAGCCTTACATAACCTTCACCATCAAGATTCGGATCAAGTTGTAGTACATCTAATGGTGCGCATGGCATGTACGTACTCTCTTCAGAACTTTCTAACTCGTAAAAACCTCGTGGTGGTGCTCTTAGAACAACATACCAATGGGATGCATCGGTATCTCTTGAATAAAATACTTGCTTTGCTTGTGAAGCTAAAATAAACGGATCTCTTTCAAATTGACTTTGCCCTTGGTGAAGGTTAACCAATGTAAATCCCTCTTCAACTTTGACACCATTTTCTATGTTTGCCCAATCACATTGAAATAAAGGAACCTGAATATTGTAGTAGTCAAGCAAAATTACGTCTCTAATAACTCCGTAATAAGTTACACTTCCAGTGACAAGAGATGTGTCTCTTGTACTAGATCGACAAATTGTTTCTGCTTCAATTGAGACACCGCTGTTTTGTGTGCTCTTTTCTGCATCTTTTGTATGAAATCGATGACCATTGATGACATAACCTGAGAATGACTACATTCTTTCTCGGCCCACATTCTAGTCATCTTAGTGTGCTCGACATAGTGTCAACTTGGCCTATTCTGACCTTATTTGCTAGCCATCCTATGAAAGCCTCTGTATGTCTCTTTTGTAGCAGACTTTCATTCTTCAAAAGACGCCTATCCAAATGCTTAAGTTCCTCTAGATGCATTCTGATATTAAAGTATAGGTAAATGAGAACTCAGAAAGTGAAAATTTTAAGTCAAAAGAATTATTATTGGTAGAATACTTACTTAATGTACGGTTCGACTTCAGAACTGTTAAACAAAACAGTACGATGGGCTATCTCTAGCATGTCAGAGGACATACTCATTGTTTTTCCTTTAGAAATTGGTCTCCCTTCTCGGCTAGTTTCATTCTCAAGATCATCATTGCGTCTATATTGAGCTGCAATTTCAACAGCTTGCTTTATGAACCCACTACAAAAACTTGAACACTCTTCCGCAAGATATCTTTCTGCTATACATCCTTCAGGCCTTGAACGATTTCTAACATATCCTTTTAGTACCTTCATAGATCTAATTAAAAGCAAATCTTAGAAGAGTATAGAATAATTCATAAGTTTATTATTAATTTAAAATATATATTATTACCTCTCAAATGGGTAAATCCAACGAAAATGTACCCCCCCACCAATTCGAGCTTCTCGTGCAAGATGAATTATGAGATGCACCATAACATCAAAAAAGGATGGAGGAAAAAACCTTTCTAATAAGCACAAAGTTTCTGCAACTTCAGTTTCTAGTTCCTCCAATCTGTTTTTATCGATCACTCTTTGACATAATTTATTAAAAAATGAACAAAGTCGAAATATTGCAGTTCTCGTACCCTTTGGTAGAAGTCCTCTTAATGCTACTGACAAGACTTGTTGGAGTAGAATGTGACAATCATGAGACTTGAGATTTATAATCTTGGTATCTTGCAATGACATATGATTTGAAATGTTGGAACCGTAACCATCAGGTAATCTTAAATTTGCAATTCTTGCACAAAATAATTGCTTCTCCGACTTTGATAAATTAAAAGAGCCCGCTGCCCATCGAAATTTATTTCCAATTTCTTCAGCATGTAGTTCTTTTCTTATGCCCATTTCTTCTATATCTCTACGAGAACTTAGTCCATCCTTTGTTTTCCCTTTTATACTCAAGAGTGTGCCAATGATGCTCTCACAAATGTTCTTCTCAATATGCATCACATCCAAATTGTGTCGCAATAGCAAACTCTGAAACATCATATAAAAAAATTATATTCATAAATGAAAAGAAAACATATTTTCAGAGAAAGAGATACATAAAGAGATAGGGTAATGATAGTACCTTCCAATAAGGTAACTCAAAAAAAATTGATTTCTTCTTCCAAGGCCATATTATATCAATGTTTGGCTGTTGTTGCTTCTTCTTCCTTTTCTTCTTTTCTTTTTTTGGTTTTCCCCAATTATTGACATGGTTCTTTACCACATCAAAAACTTCTGAACCTGTTAGTGCTCTAGGCTTCCTTCTATGTTCTTTATTTCCATCAAACCAAGATTTTTTTAATCGAAATTGATGATTGTGGGCAAGAAATCGTCTATGGTTCATATATACATGCTTCTGACAATGAGTCAGCCATCTTGAAGATGTCTCAATTCCACATATGGGACAAGCTGCTCTACCCTTTGTGGAATATCCAGATAAATTTCCATAGGCCGGAAAGTCATTTATTGTCCACATTAAAATAGCCTTCAAATTAAATATGGATTTACTGAATGAATCAAAAACATTCACACCATTGCTCCATAACTCTTTCAAATCTTCTATAAGTGGCTCCAAGTATACATCTATGTCATTTCCTGGTTGCTTAGGTCCGAGGATTAGTAACGTCAACATCAAGTTTTCCTTTGACATGCATAAGGAAGGGGGCAGATTATAAGCAACCAAAATCACAGGCTAACAACTATATTGAGTACTACGATCACCGAAAGGATTAAATCCATCTGATGCAAGACCAAGCCTTAGATTACGGGGATCAGATGCAAAATCAGGCCACTTAGTATCGATCATATTCCAGGCCATTGAATCAACAGGGTGTCACATCTTTCCATCCTGACTTTTGTGAGTGTCATGCCATCTTACTTGTTCTGCCTTTTCAGGTGATTTAAACATTCTCCTAAATCTTGAAATTACAGGAAAGTACCTCAACACCTTCGCAGGAACTCTATATTGAATCTTTTTCATGCGCACATCAACTTTCCACCGTGAAGCCCCATATTTTGGACATGTCTCTATATGTTCTTTTTCCTTTCTAAATAAACAACAATCATTAACACAAGCATGTATCTTCTCACAGCCTAGATCAAAATCTTTAAGCATCTTCTTTACTGAATATAAAGAATCAGGAAGTTTGTTGTCTTGAGGTAAAATTTTGCCAAGCATCTCAAGAAGTTCATTAAAACCGCTGTCTGTGAGACTATGTCGAGCTTTATACTTATATAGGGCAACAACTGCAGCCATCTTTGTGTAAGTAGATCCAGCATATAAAGGAAGTTCAGCCTCCTCACAAGATTTGCAAAATTTGCATCTCTTCTTTCATATACAGGTTCTGTATTATTATCATTGTCATCAAAAAGATCATAATCAAAGTTTGCATCTCTAAACATTTTATATGCTTCGGGTAGTTCTATATCTTCGTCTCTGGTTGCAGTAGAACTTTCACCATGAAAGATCCATTTATCATATAAAGGATCCATCCCAAATACTAAGTGCTCATAAACCATATCAAAATGGTGAAATCGATGACTTAAACATCGACAACAGGGACACTGAATTTTGTCTGGATTTCCCTTACTAGCTTGAATTGTATCAGCAAACTTGCGTGCTCCATTTTGATATGCTTGTGAATCTCTACAAATAAAGACAAACCCCAAACATAATCTAATATTAATAACAAGCAACAAGTATGTTAATATTTATGGTTTTAAGGAATAAATAGTAACATTCTAAAGTGTATCCAATCTTTGTCCATTGTGTATGACCCATCTTGTACGAATTATAACCTGTTAGCCACTGAAATATAGAATAGTTTATATGCAAGTACTTTATTTGAAGGGAATCCACTTTGTGATACTATCAGGATGAGGATGCATTTCCATTATGCTCATGGCAATACATTTAATTTATAATTATATCATAATGATGATTTAAATAACCAAAGTTCTCTGAATTGGTTTGACATATTAATAACCAAAGTTCTCTGAAATGTATGCTCATGGCCATACATTTCCATACATTTAGTGCCGAAATTCGAATCACCTTCTTTACCTTATTAACCAAGATTCCCAGTATTGGCTGACACCAATTGGTACCAACCATATTGTATCTTTTTTAGAAACCCAGACAACCCATATTCCCAGATTTGCAGTCCATAATACCCCCATATACTAGTTAACATAGGATACAATCTCAGATTTATAAAATGGAACCCATTCAGTGCATTTGAAACCTAGGATATCACAAATAAATGCAATATATAAAACTCCCAATTCTGGAAAAGCACAACTAATATACATAGGTAACAGAAATCAAGCAAAAGTATCATGTTAGTGTCTGAAATCAAGAAAAATATGTGAGTATCAGAACTCTGCATCAGAAAACCCAAGTATACATATGAGTCTCAGGCATGGTTGCATGTTACCAAATCAATTTACATTTAGCTAGCAATCAACTAAATTTAATGAACATTAAAATTCAGAAATGGAACCCAACCTCAGGTTCCATGCAAGGTTCAGTTCAGCACTCAGTTTAGCACTCTTAACATATTAAGCAATCCCAACACCAATCTCAGGTTTTAGCACTCTTAACATATAAAACCCCATTACCTGTTTGTACCCGAGCCCCCTTCTCCTATTCTCTGTTACACTGTTCTGATACAACTGACCTCAAATCCTAATCATTAGGATACTAACATGCCTTACCCACACACTCACTCATAAGGCAATTTCAAACACTGTGTTGGTGAGTTCCGGCCCTGTTGGTGAGTTCCGGTCCTGTTGGTGAGTTCCGGTAGGACAACCCAATCCCGTGGGCTGGCCCTGTTGGTGAGTTCCGGTCTACCCAAGTACTATGTGCTACTAGGACTCTAAGGAGTATCATAACAACCCACTGCCCATATATCTAATGAATTCATCTGCACAAAAGAAATATTTCTTATCATATCTACCTTATATGGGCACAAGAATACATGAGTAACATAGAACGGGCATAAGATTTCTGAATTAAAGCACATACGTTAGTCCAGAGCAACCTATAAGAGTTGGAAAAGAGATTACTACGAGGATCCAGTTCAACTTCCAGAAAGTCTAATTGGTTGCTCTAATCTCCCCAAGTTAGCTTGCACATGACAGAGAACATGAACACGACTAGAAATATAGAAAGAACAGAACTATTTTCTTTCTTTCTTTCTTCTTCCAATTATTCAACAGGTTAAGGCACCACTACCTTAGGCCTTTGGGAACTATTGAATGAATACTTCATCTCTGCGGAATTTATCCTCAAGAACATGGGTAGCTCATACGAACCGGATAATGAAATTAATCAAACCATAGCCACATTCATACTGACTTTACAGAAATCGAAAAACTATAACTTACAGTTTGAAAATTGAGAGATCAAGTGCAGATTTTATTGATACTTACAGGCAAAAAGAGGGAGAACTTGTGATGCCATTCAAGATGAACAAACATGATCATTAAAAAACATACACAATGATAGTAACTGAAGTGGCAGAACTTGCGATGTCACTTAAGCTGAATAGACAACTCTTCTAGTAGGTAAGTTGACCAAACTATAAAGATACGCCAAATAGGAGAGGCAACCACATATTGAACTATATACAGGGGAAAGTCTATAAATGTCTATTTCTTTGTCAGTTCAGTTATTCAGACCACTTAGCAAAGACTATTTCAAGGTGCAACAATCATAACTGTAAGCAATAGACATGCATGTAAACCATCATAAATTAGACAAAATATATAGAACAATGTCCTTGTACTTCAAAATGGTAATCAATCAGGTAGTTGCCAACACTGCTGTAACACCCAGTTTTTCAAATGGGGGCAATTTTGAAATTTTATCATTATAATCATTTAATAATGATATTTAAATCATAATGTGATTTTTGGTGATTTTTAATTAATTTAAAACTATTTAAAATAGTGATTGGTGATTTTGATGGTTAACTAGCTAAACCCTAGTATTGCTAAGCCTAGAGACTAACCATGATCAAAGGAGCCTAGTCATGTGATTAGGAATTCAAATTACCTATTTTTAGCCTAAGGGTATTTTGGTCATTTTTGGCAATTTTGTGAAATTGTAGTTTATATTAATTAAATATTGTGCTAGCCTTTTTGTGAAGCCTTAACCTAGAAGTTAACCTAACCTAGATTAGTCATGAGGTTGAAATTAGGGTTAGAACATTCCTACTAAGTGCCAAGGTTAGTAATATCTAGATATTATTAGGATGAGATATTTTCTTTTTGAGATATTTGTGAAAAGAAGCCTCAACCAATAGGAAGCCTTGAAAATTGTTGGAGCAACCTCAACCACTCATCTAAAACCCTAACCCTAATCAGCCCATGGCTGGACACTTAGCCTCCCCCATCCTATTTAATACCCTCCCAAAGTTAGGGCTAGCCTCCATTAGGTGTTCTTGCCAAGTTTTAGAAAGAGATAATTCTCCATCTTCAATAAATCTTAGTAAATCTATTTTAATTCCTTTTTAACCCAAACAAATTACATTGGGTTCTAAATTCTTCCTACTTTCTGTTGGCATCAAGTGTTCTCAGATTTGGGAAGCTTTGGAGGAGTTTCACCATTGTGAAGAACATCACTCATTGAGCTTTTTGGAGGATTTTGATACATAGAGGTAACTTCCTATATTCACCATAGAATCCTGAGATTTTTGCATCATTAGGGAGCCCTAGACCTAACCTAACAGTAGGGATAGGAAACCCTAAGTTTTCGTGTCATTTCGTGTCCAATCTGGACACGTATCAGTGTCCTATGCATGGTGTTTGATGAAATGCTTGAATGAAATGAATATTATTAATTTTCAAAACTAATTACATGATTTTATAGCCCTTGACATGCTGATCACAAAACCCTAGGACTGAGTACGAAAAGGTGTCGTGTCCGTGTCCAAATTGGACACGAACACACTGCACGACACTGTCGTGCAGTGTCCTGCTGCCCGATCATGATTTTTCCGTGTCTGTGTCACTTGGATACGTGAAAATTGACACACAGCTAGGGGACACGACTGACATCACACCCATAAAGTTTCAAAGGTTCTCGTTTAGTGTGCACGAAGAAATTGGACCTGCATGGGCCACCACTAAAAATGTGTCACGACCCGCACCCTAGAGTAAGGGCACGAGAAGTGGGTACGTCCAGCCTACGCCGCAGTGTCGGCGGTAGAACGCTGTCCTAGGTTACTATCTAATCAACAACTCACGCAATTATATAATGTACTTGTCAAATCTCAACTCCGAATGGAGGACAAGTATAGATATAATGAATCTCAATCACAGTCTAAGAACGATAAGATAACACAGAAGTTTATAACTAAAGACTAACAACAACATTTATAAACTACTAAAATAATATCTCAAACAAACTCAAATACAAACTCGTATCTCAAGTTATTACAATTCAAATTCTAAAACATGAAAACTAAACCAAGTCTACTAGCTAGTCTTCCGATCACTCCTGAGTGTCGGGGCCATAGGTAGCTAAGCCATCTCCTGCTCCAAGGCAAGTAGGGCAATCGTCCTCAGGGCAGTCATCTGTAATATTTTCAACAGGTCCAGTCAGGACAGGAATGAGTACATTTCATCAAGAAATTCCAAGTAAATGACAGAGAACTATAAAGCAGTTATAGACAGTTGTATTGATGAATATGGCAGTTTTATACCGGTAGTGATGTAGAGAAGCAGTTAAGGTACAATGAAAGTAAGGTAACTAAACAAGAAGAGAAACATAGCAAGGAAGACTGTAAAAATAAGATCTAGCTGAACTAGAGTAACATAATGAGTTCAGATGGTACAATATAAGTCGATTGTAATCCCAATGTGAGTCTAATATAAGATGAGTCGAATGTAATTCTAATTATTATTCTAATAAGGTGAATCGAATAAGGTGAATCGAATAAGGTGATACGTATAGTGATTCACATGATGTTCTAATAATGATTCGAATAAATTCTCCAAGTGTGTTTTAAAATACTTAGATAGACATGTAAACGGCTAAGGATAAATCCGGCACATCACACACCTGGCCGGGTGTGGAATGGCTATCGTTCCAATATATTCACAGGGGGTGGTTCGAATAGTGGGAATGTTCACATGTCTAATCAAGTATTTCCCCGCCCAGTCTAATACAAATGAATCCATAATCCAACACATAAGACGAATACAAGTCCAACCAACATATGAAGATACGAATAGGGTGATTCGAATAGTGATTCGTATGGTGATTCGTATGGTGATTCGAATAATAGAGGTAAGACGAGTAAGTATGTGTGTCGCATACATGGATTCAAAAATAATAATACGTGTTTGTAATAGAGAGTCACATACAGCTAACTAGAACTGAAGTACAGTAATTGACAAGTAAATGAAAGAACTATCAGAGAATGTACTCGCCTGTTACTCTGAAAAGAGTAATGAAATATCAGATGTCTGCACCGGAGTCACAAAGTCCTAAATAGAGCAGTATGGGTTATGACATGTTCAGAATAAGGTAAATAAATCTACTACGCAATCTACATAAATTTTAGGTCAATCTAGGTCAAAGTCAACTCTAAGTCAAACATGGTCAACTGTCTAGGTCAAACTAGGTCCAAGTCAGACTTGGTCAACTCTGGGTCAACCCAAGTCAACTACGCTAGTCAAACTAGGTCAATCCTAGTCTAGTCAAGTCTCACTAGGGCTATCCAAGCCTAGACTAGCAAGCACACATCAAAACTGGGCTATACAAGTCAACAACACACATTGACTGGCTTTGAAAAATGACATATGGCAATTATATTTTGATGGAGCATCACGAGTGGGACCTAAAGGCAATATTGTCTCTAGGGTAGGAATTGTCCTGGTTTCTCCTGACAAAATGGTTATATACCGTGCCTATTCTCTTAATGAGCCGTGCTCTAACAACGTAGCAGAATATAATGCTCTATTGATTGGTCTCCAAATAGCAAAACAATTGGATATCGGATTCCTAGAAGCTTATGGAGATTCACAATTGATTGTCAATCAAGTTAGAGGGACGTATGAAGTCAGAAATCCTGATCTCATCCCTTATCATCAAGTGGTAGTCGAGTTGGTCCTTTCATTCAAAGGATTCTTCGTTGAATTTGTACCACGTTCTCAGAATGTAGAAGCTGATGCTCTTGCCAGCTTAGCTGCAGATTTGGCTGTCCCGATCCGAAGGCAAAATATAATTACTTTGTTAGATCGAGATTTATTCTGTGTGAAGAATAATCTGCATATCGAACAAAGTTATGTTACAGAGGCAAGTTCCCAGCAGAAAGATTGGAGAACACCATTCATTGATTATGCAGTTCATAGAATTTTGCCTGAAGATCCTAAAGAAGCTGCATCAATTAAAAGACGATCATTTCGATTCTATTATGATCCGTCTTTGCATATGCTATATCGGCGTTCATATGACGGACTCTTGCTGCATTGTCTTTCAGAAAGTGAAGCCAAACAAACACTGCGTGAGGCTCATGATGGTGTCTGTGGTGCCCATCAACCGGGTCTAAAGTTACAAGATCGTATTCGAAGAATGGGGTATTATTGGCCCTCCATGATAGCAGATGCTGTAGACTATGCCAGAAGATGTAAAGCATGCCAGATTTACGTAGATTTTATTCATCAACCTTCTTAATTTCTACATCCTACAGCAGCCTCTTGGCCTTTCGAAGCTTGGGGTATGGACATTATTGGTCCTATTAACCCCCCTTCTGTCAAAGGACATCGGTTTATACTGGCTATAACCGATTACTTTTCAAAGTGGGCAGAAGCAGTTCCACTTGTTGAAGTAAAGACATCTAATGTAGTCAGCTTCATTAAACATCATGTCATTTATCGTTTCGGGATTCCTCGACGAATAATTTATGACAATGGACCACAGTTTGCCAGTCAGGCATTTTATCGGTTCTGTGACAAGAACCGAATTCAAAATCTGGCTTCTACGGCTTATAATCCGGCTGCTAATGGTTTAGCTGAAGCCTTCAACAAAACGATCATCAAACTTCTCAAAAAGTTTGTCTCTTCTAATAAAAGAGATTGGAATGAGAAGCTTGGAGAATGTTTATGGGCATACCGAACAACAGTCCGGACTCCTACTGGTTTTACACCATTTTTACTGGTTTATGGTTGCGAAGCTGTCCTCCCATTGGAAATCCAGATCCCTTCTCTCCGAATCGCTATTGCTAATGAGCTAACTACAGAGAATAATGATCGCTTACGCCTCCAAGAACTTGAAGGATTGGACGAGAAGCGTCTTCAAGCACAACAACATATTGAGCTATATCAAGCCCGTATATCTCGAACTTTCAATCGTAAAGTCAAAGAGAGGGTATTCAAAATTGGTGAACTTGTGTTGGCTGTCCGAAGGCCAATGGTGATGACTCACAAGAGCAAAGGGAAGTTCCAAGCAAAATGGGAAGGCCCGTATGTGATTGAGTCCGTGTTCTCTAATGGTGCTTACCGGTTATCAAAACCCAATGGAGATCTACTCATACTGCCGATCAATGGCAAATTTCTCAAGAAATACTGTATATAAAAAGGAAAAAAAAAGGAGATAGAACAAAAATAAAACTTCTTTTATTATTTTTGTTCAAAATAAAAGATTAAGGATGAGGGCCACTCCCTTCCTTATTGAATACATAGTCAGCCAATGCAGAGAAGGCATCGTTTCCTGAACCCATGAAAAATTGGCAGACAGCCATCCTCAATGCTTCTTCTTCAGGAGTTTTCCCGGGCTCTACTAGGAAAGCAAGAATGTCCTGGGGCGACTTGGGCGTAGAAGAACTGTTGCTTACTTCAGTCGGGCTCGTCACTATTGGCTCAGCGGGGCAGGTCTCAATGATGTCCTCAATGTCCCTAGAGACTTCATTCTTTTGCGGTGCATCCTCAGAAGACATTCTTAATTGAGGAGCAGAAATGGGAATGGAAAGGTTACAGAGAGTTCTCGTCTATTTATAGAAGAGGATTATTAATGAACCGGTCTCTGAAATTGAAAACAACTTCTCATTTCCGAAAAGACCCATTCGTTCATATTACTAGGTTCATCCATTTAATTATGGAATTGAATCATTCTTTCTGTCCCCAAAAAACACGCTGATTCATCCTCTGTTTCCAAGAAACACGCTGAAACCTCCACCACCTTGACATTTACGCTCACAACATCTGTCTCCTTAGCCCCCAGCCACCAAGATTTGGTTAAGCTGATTTCTTGTCTCTGGGAAAGAGAATTTATATATCTTCTATTTTATCGATTGATTAGAAGGTGGGATTTGCTATTTATCATATTTCCATGACCTCTGAATAAATATTAAACCTACTTCCTTTTTCCTATCTACCACTTCTACTTTCGACCTCTGCATAGATATTAATCGAATTTTCTTTTGAGTTCATATATGCTATTATGTCCATATTACCTCTGATAGCAACATATACTCTAAAACAGAAAATAAGATTTTATTTATCTATCATGTCCATATTACATCCAGATAGATACAAATCATTGATCATAGAAGAATCATCATTTCATTCCCATACTATCATAAAAGTCTATTACATTTCTTAGACTTTTCTTTATAATGGAAATCTATTACAAATTTTGGATTTCCATTCTATTCCACAACAATAACCTAATAGAGATCTATCTTCTTCTTTGGATCTTCTCCGTCGGGTTCGTTGTTGGTGGCAGTTCCTGACTGTCTGGGTCTCAGTCACGACCAGATCAGCAGGAATCAAACTCTGGTCTCCTCTCTCAGACGAGAGGAGAACCACAGAGTATGGCAGCCCGAAGGCGTGGCGCTGCCAATACAACTGGTGGATTAGGGGCAGCACCTCAAAGGAGATAGAAACGTATCTAGCATTAGGATACGATTCCTAGTTCTGCCGTGAAAGGAACTCTACTACCCGATCCCTCGGGGTAGAGTTGACTCCACCGTCCAACTCTCCGTGTATAAAGGCTCTTCCTACCAACGGAGGAAGACCCTTCTATCTCACGAAGAGTTCTGAGTTGTTTGATTTGCGCGTCAAAAGCGCATGAGCTCCCTGATGTTGATGTCAGAAGAACGCTCTCCACAGCGTCGAAGTCACCAATGCCAGTTCTGAAAAAGCTCTTCAGCCAGGCTTCTGCAGAAAACAAAGAAGAAGAAGTGTCATCAAATGCGTATCGAACGCTAACTAAAGACAGATAGCAAGGCTTTTACGCCAGTGTTTCAATAAGGCTTTTTACGCCAGTGCTTCATAAAGGCTTTCACGCCATTTGCTTCAGCAAGGCTTTTACGCTGGTGCTTCACAAAGGCTTTTACGCCAGTGATATAACAAGGCTTTTACGCCGACATTTCACGAAGGCTTTTACGCCAGTGATATGACGAGGCTTTTTACGCCAGTGCTTCAGCACGGCTTTTACGCCAGTGCTTCAAACAAGGCTTTTACGCCAGTACTTCAGCAAGGCCTTACGCTCGTAAAATAGCCGTTTTCAAAAACAAGAAATTCGAAGACAGATATTTACTTACGGTCGAACTTGCCATTTGAGTCGAAAGGTTTGGCTCTAATGATGGTTGAATCTACGCCTAATGATAGGCCATGCAAAGGAACAACGTTGAAAAGCTCCGCCATCTCTTATTTGAAGAACAACATCGCAGAAAGTTATCTTCAGGAGGATGAGTACGAGAATACATGAAACATTCTCGGCTTTTTATAAAGACTGAAGAAGTTATTAAGATGAGTCTATTTCGGAAGAAGATCTTATTTAAAGGATCTTGTAACCATAAGATAGACACCACGTGTTGGTTTGTTTCTTGGGAATCAACAATCACGGAAGCAGTCAACAGAAGTGCATAAACAAATGCACGTTCATAGATGGGGTTAAAACATCAAATATTTTATTTATAAAGGATGGAAGCGGATCCCTACATATAAAAGTCGCAGTACACAGAATATTATTATTCTTTGGGTTGACAAAGGGATGCACCCAACTCACGCATACTGCGAATCCCAGAGCGACGCATCAGACAAAGGAATGCTTCTGCGTCACCCGGTCCCTCGTATGCAGTTGAGGGACCACCATCAATACGACTGAAGACTGCTAGGGTCAGCCCAAAGCACTTTAGAAGATTTTTGCGCTCGCTCGTTCTCTATCTCGAGGTTAAGCCTGGCGACCGAGGCACCCTCCACAATTGGCTCTTTCTTTGGCGCCATATCAACTATGAGGATGAATATTAAGAGTAAAGAGTTTGTCCTTATTTATACAAATTAAAATAACTCTTCACATTCCTCATTGGAAACCGCTCACTCGGGAAGATGAAGATACATTTGAAAGTTACGAAGAAGAAAATTTATTGTGGCGGTTAAAGTGTTGACCAACATTATTTTTCTCTCTTGAACATTACGCTGACTGTTGGATATCCCCGCTCTTACGCGGTTGACTGTTGCGTATCCCGAATTTTGCGCTCAGCAAATCTCAACTTTTACGCTTCTGTTCAAAGTGTTTCAAATTTTGGGACATTTGAAAACTTTGAAGGGGGTCTTGTAGGAGCGTAAAAAGTATTTCAATGAGGGAGTCATCTCAGTCATAAGTGGCCCGCTTTATGCCTAACAGAGCAGGGAATTTCTTTACGCCCAAGACAAGGCTAATTGTATTACGCCTAAGCAGATTGATCTTTTTACGCTTGGGTCTACACCGGTGATTTTACGCCAAGGACTGAAGCAGCCTCTTTCACGCTGGACAAAAGCCATCAAATCTCGCATTTAAAGCTGACTTTGACATGAAGATATCAATGATGGCATTTACCACAGAATTCAATAGAATTTGTCTCATACAAAGACCATTGTTGTCGTTTATAGAGATCGAGCTACCTTACGCTCACTGAATGGTTTCTTTTACGCACGGGGTTTTACATGAATCTTTACGCTCATAAAAAACAATGTGTGCGTGAAGTCTACTTGAGCCATTTTACGCTCAAGGTTATTCGATAACCGCTTTACGCTGGAACCCATGACAGAGCTTGTTTACGCTCATCTTTTTACGCCCGATTCGTTCTGGCCAGTCTGGAACGTGGTGTGCCTATGTGGTCTTCATGCCACCTATTTCGAAGAACGTGTGTACATGTATCCTATTCTTACTGAAATGATGGGACACGTGTCAGCACATACAGAGGATGATTCTGATCGTGGAGGGCAGTTGTTAGCGTAAAGGCAGATGTTGATACTCTTTTACGCACGAAAGCCCCAGTCTATAAATAGACTCATTTTTTTCTCATACAACAGACACACACAGAGGGAGAGACAGGAGAGAATACAGAGATCAGAGCTTTGAGATTTTGATTCTCTAGAGCATCCTTCTTCAACTTTTCTTCCAGAACAAAGTGAAGCAAAGCAGGAAAGCATTCGGCCTCGCCATCAGTGCCCAAGTGCGTCGATACCTTTCTGGTGCATTAGTTCTTCCAAATTGTTCTATTTCAAGCAGTGATCTTCATCATCATCATATGGTCCAAGGAACAAAGTGATCGTTTACGAATCAGACTTCCATAACAATACTTTTCCATAATCAAATTTGTACTTCTCGTACTTTTCTTCTTGTTTTTGTTTTCAAAAGCCAATTCCTCCAAGGCATTTTGTTAATCGAAATAGTAATGGCGCATCCCTAGGGAAGAGGAGAAAATCTTCTCACAGCTGGCAGAATCCATCTAATCCCGAGGCATGCGACTGCAGCCGTCCATCTTCATGCGGCTGCATCCTTTATGCGGCCGCCCATCAGCATGCGGCTGCATCCCTTATGCGGCCGCCCATCAGCATGCGGCTACCCACTCCCATGCTGCGGCCCATCCTTATACGTCAATTCATCCCCATGCGGCTGCCCATCATCATGCAGCTATTCATCCCCATGCGGTTGTCCATCATCATGCGGCCGTTCATCCTCATGCGGCCCACTTATATACGGCTCTGCCAAGATGACCCGGTGGAGACACGTAGAGTTTTTCATGATGATTGAGACACGTGGCGGTCTTATCTTCCTGGAGTTATGGGTGTTAACGAATCCTAATCAGATTTGTTGCAATAAGTGCCCATATCAAATCAAATAGAGCAAATTAGACACGTGGCAGGCCATTACAAGTCGCGAATATTTATGGCAATCAACATTTATTGTCCACAGAGATTTAACGCAATCACATTAGTTGCTTAAATCTATTATATGCAAGATGGACGGCCCAGATTAATTAACTCTCACGCCGCCGACTTTTGAGAATGGGCAATCATTGTAAAACCCTAATGATGTCCCCCACTCTTATAAATAGTAAGGTGTTATTCCCTTGCAAAAAGGACACACAGACAGAGAGGACCCCCCTCCGCTCGGATCCAGAGAGAATCAGAGAGAGAATATACAGAGATCAAAGGACAGAGGAGCATACAAAGAGAACAAAGAGAGCATTTCTTCATCAACGCCAAGTACTTCTTCTCCAGAGCCAAGGCTGCACCCGATCGTCCAAGGAGTAAGGCAGAGCTGCCGTCGCTTTCCCGAGCCTCTATCATTACCCCCAGAATCTAAAATAAATAATTGTACTTAGATTGTTGTACCTAGGTTTTCGTCCCTAGGCTTTATTTGTATAAGCAAGTTTGTATTGTGAGTCTAAGTTCAGTCCTCCGATGATTGTTCTGTTCTTTTACAATCAATGGCAAACAGACATGACACGACCCCGACATGGTGCAGGGTAATGAAACCCTAGCCCTACCCCTGGCGTACACGTGTGCACGGCCACGTGTCACCACATGGCTTGTGTCGTGTGCTGGACACACGTGTACGTGTGCACGACGCAGCCTCTGCACAATGTTTCTGTGGTGTTTGTGAGCCAAGACACGTCGTGTCCTATTTCTCCATGACATAAGATGATTTGTGGGACACGTGCACGAGTGTGTGTTGGATTACCAACCATTAATTTGTATTATTAACATGTTTTTATGGTTCGATATCGATTTTCCTATTTCAACTGATACACGTTTTCAGTTTTAAATTTCTGAAATTAGATTTCTGTTTCTAAATTGATTTCCCTGTTTAATTTCCATGTAAATTTACTTACATATGTATTAGTTAATGCAATGTTGAGTCACGGGTTGGTGTGAAGGATCAAGATGTATATTTATTGTTCAGTCCTTGTTTAACCTTCCTATGCATCAGTCAATCTAGATGGCAGTTGGGGACTAATATGGAGTGGAGAGTAGGCTCGGGTTGGATGTATGCTTGAGTTTAGTTATTATTGCTAATAGTAGCTTAGAACATAAGCTCAGTCCACTGTTATTATAGTCTCAGTCATCCCATTGTATCAGTTCTACCTATATTCATTAGATCAGTTCTAAATCCTAATGTGGTATCAGTCCTTTTGAGACCCCGGTTCAGTCTTGGTTGCATTTAGTGCTTACACATTAATTTAGTATCAGATATTGCCATGAATTATCAATTCCTATTGTACTTATTTCAGTCCTTATCTTGCTATCAGTCCATACTGATATCTGTATCAGTCTTTCTTTAACATTCATTGTTCAGTTCCAATTTACATCATGGTACAGACCTTATTTGGACTCACATTGTACCAGTTTTGTGTTCAGTCTATACCCTGTTCAGATATCAGTCCCATATTGATTTCAGTTTCCTACTTCACATAAGCATCAGTCCCTTTTATCGGGTCAGCCCACAATAGTTTAGTATCATTCCCTATTTTATAAGTTCAATATTTTCACTTTATTTTTCAGATATTTCATGTATGTTAAGTCCCTATTTGGAGTATAACTTCAGTCCCTACTTCTTTAAGTTTCAGTCTTAGTTTTGACTATATGTGTCAGTCCTTATTTAACTTTGTATTAGTCCAAATTCACTGATTTCAGTTCTATTGACACTGTTCTAATGTTACACACTGTTTTCGTTGAGTCATTCCCATTGTTATCCTACTTGACACTTGTTTACAAGTGCACATACACACACATGTCTCCAAACCTGAGATTCACTGTCAATGCACTATTTTTCATATATCACACACCCTATTATCTAGCTATTGTATCACATATACATACACACACCCAAAAATCACATTCTAGTACACAGTTTCCAATTTTGCCACACACACACCCTAGCACCTAAATCTGAAACTGTTCTTCCGTGTCCTTGACACAACACCATGTTCATTTCCCACACCCTCACATACTCATATTGCACAGATTTCACACACACCCACATGTTAGTTGTACACATAGACACATGCCATGTATTCCCCTCTATATATCACTATATGTTAATATATATATAATTATGTGATATATAGTAATATGGCTTATATGTGTATGTGAATGATAAATTATATTAACTTAGTGTAAATGTACAATATGTGTGATAGCCTATGGCCTATAGCCTATATACATGGCATATAGCCTATGGTTCCTAATGTAGGTACATGCCTACTGTGAATATATACATGTTTACATGGAGACTGTGTGTTGATGACTTGTATAGCCTAGTTTTGATGTGTGCTTGCTAGACTAGGCTGGTTAGGCTTAGTGAGACTTGTTTGGGTTAGGCTTGACCAAGTTGACCAAGTTTGACTAGAGTGTTGACCATGGTTGACTATAGTTGACCTTGACCTAGATTGGCTTAGAAATCATGCAGTTTATATTGTATCATTCATTTACCTTATATTGCACACATTATAACCTATACTGCTCTATTTAGGACATTGTGACTCTGGTGCAGACATCTGATATTATACTACTTCTCAGAGTACCAGGCGAGTATATTCTCTAATAGTTTTTCCATTTACTTGTCGTTTACTGTACTTCAGTTGTAGCTAGTTCTATTTGATTCTCTATTACAAACACGCTTTGATATTGTTGGATCCATTTCATACGACACTCACTTATTCATGTCTGGCCTCTATTTCTGGAATCATCTACTGGAATCACCCTGGAATCACTTACTAGTATCATTCGTGTTCTGGCTGGACTTGTACTTATTTCGTGTCGGGTTATGGATTCACTTGTACTTGTTGGACGGAAGAAATATTAGAGTAGATATGTGAATATTCCCAAATACTGGAACCATTCCGTTGGAATTATACAGGAATGATAGCCATCCCACACTTGGTCGAGAGTGCGGTGTGCCGTATTACCTACAGCCGTTCACATGTTGATCCCGATATTTTAAACCACACTGTTAGAGTATAGGCTGGACTCACCCTGGAATCCTTGATCACTGACTGGACTCACCTTATACCGGACTCATCTTGTGCTGGAATCACCTGGTATTAGATTACATTGTCTGGACTCACACATGACTCTTATTATACTTTCTGGACTTATATCATGCTACTCTAGTTCAGCTAGATTATATTTTAAGTCTTTATTGCCATATTTCTCTTCTTGTTTAGTTACTTTACTTTCCTTGTACCTTAACTATTTTCTGCTTCATTACTCATATAAACTGTCATTTTCATCAATATAACTGTCTATAACTGTTTATAGTTCTCTGTCATTTATTTGGGATTTCTTGATGAGTTGTACTCGTTCCAGTCCTGACTGGACCTGTTAAATTTTTTACAGATGATTACCCTGAGGATACTTGTCCTACTTACAATGGACCGGGAGAAGGCTTAGCTACCTTTGGCCCCGACAATCAGGAGTGATCGGGAGACTAGCTAGTTGAATAGGTTCAGTTTCATGTTTTAGAACTTGAGTTGTAAATAAGTTGAGATATATTGTTTTGAGATTATATTATTTATTAGTTGGTTTTATTGATGTTATTTAGTCTTAGTTATAAGCTTCTGTGTTAGCATATCGTGCTTAGACTGTGATTGAGGTTCGTTATATATATACTTGTCCTCCGTTCGGAGTTGAGATTTTGACAAGTATATTATATAATTACGTGAGTTATTGGTTAGATAGTAACCTAGGACAGCGTTCTACCGCCGACAATGCGGCGTAGGCTGGGCCTTGTTACGCACTCGTATCCTCACAGTGGGTGCAGGTCGTGACAAATGTATACATAAATATATATATATACTTCTATTAAATAAAAAAAACCTCGCGAGAAATTGAACCAATTTCTCGCGAGATGCTCTCCTTAATATCTTCCGCATGTGGCCTGTAAGTAGCGGTTCTTCTCCATATTTTTGGGAAATTTGCGTCATTCAAATTTAAACCTAAAATTCTCTAAGCCAATCCTAGTAAAGCCTAATCACTGCCTCACTAGGATCAATACAAATCTTGGTTTAAATAGGATTTAAACTCTGGATATAAAAGGAGTCAAGAATCGAACAAGGATCTCTTGCCAAACCCCTAAACTCTTTCAAACTGTGTATCGACTTCGTATAGCAACCTATAACCTCTCCTGACATCCCTGCGCCCTTCTCGACTTGTTGTGCGACCTACAACCACTGTGTGAATGCCGAAAAAACTGCCACGCTCACCCGGACCGACCTGAACATAGCAGGCTCTGTTCTGAAGAGACAGCCAGGTACCCTTGTTTATCCTTAATTTTCTTTAAATGTTCATGACCAAATTTTGATCTAGTAAATTCCTCGTGTAGCCAACATAACCATCTGTGTGACCTTTCAATTTGATTTAATTGTAACTACCTAGATTCTCCAGGAATTCGATGGGAACATCGACGAAAAACTTGCCACAAAACTGTAAAGAAACAGTTTAGGAACCTTGTTTGGAAGGTGATTTTTGAACAGACCAATAGAAATTATAGGATACTACTTGAACAAACTCGTAGACAACCCATACAGGTTGGAAAACCTACTCTTATTTTTATTTTTTATGGATTAAATTTTTGTTAAATCAGTTTTAAACTTTAGAAAAAATCAGTTTTTAAAATAGTAAAATTTGATAATTTTCACGGATACAGGGTGCACCCCAACAAACCGGACGACGTGGTCGCAACCCATGGGCATCAAAAGATGCGTATGGATGTTGTCGACGTGTGGGATTCGACGGAACTCGATTTCGTTGTGCGTACGCGACAAAATCGAGGCGTATCGGTCGAGATACCCCGTATCGGCCCCTTTGCAAACTAGTCCATAACTTCATGCATGTTCATTATCTCGAGACAAAACTTATGCCAACTGAACCGTATCGTTTTTCTATTCCTATATGCCAAGTTTGGTCCGATTCTTTGAAGGTCGATCGGAACGCCTTTTGGCGGGCCTGTGACCCACTCCAACAGTCGAAATTGTGCACGACCCACCAGAATTCAACTTTGGACATACGGTTGGATTCATCTCGTCAAACTGAACCCGTATACATATAGTTTGACGACTTAAGAGACCGTAGGTGTGGCACGCTTTTCGATGCAAAGTGGGTCCAACGGCGGACATCATTTTGATCCGAAATTACGATTTTGCCTCTGTGTCCATAATTGGACTTTTGGACAGGCATTCCTTAGACATATCTTTTATACCAAACACGCTCGTGATGTTTGTTGCAGCATGCAGAGTCATTTGTGGGATCTGACTTTTCATAACGACCGATTCTGATCACTGGACTTGCTATCTCAGCGTACCACCCTCAGGCAAGATGCCTTGCCATCTACTGTCAATGTACTTTAGCTCATATATTGCATGCATTTATTTCTTATTTATTTTCTGCAAGATAAACTGTGCTAAATAGTCTTATCTTTATGCAATTCTACTGCTTATTTATATTTTCTGTTGCTTGCATTATTTCTATGCCCATTAAATCTAGATTAGAAAGACTACCTGCATTCATTGGCCTTGACACATGTTTGCCACGAGTCACGAGTCACATATAGCTCTCATACTTGCGTGGTCGGCTGGCCACTAATATGTAAGGACGTTCGTTAGGCTATAACTACTATTAGGATTGCATGATATAAGACTAATAGTTATTAGAGTTAGAGCATTGGACGGGAAGAATACAAGTGGACGTTGACCTCCTCCCTATCTATCGTAGACTCGCTCGATACTGAGGAACGATAGGTAGACTATATACTATAGACTCTCTCGATACTGAGGAATGGTATATAGTGTTTAGACTCGCTACTGAGTATTGTATTGCATTATTTTTATCCTGACTTGACTTGGAGGTTATGCGACCATGCACTATTCTCGATTGCATTACCCCTATAGTGGTTAGGTGACCTTATCCGTTGGGTGTAGGTACTTTTGGCTTGAGTACTTATACCTGATCTCGGCTTGGAACAGTAGCTTGTCGTGGACTAGTTTGCCATACCTTATCCTTGTTTGGTTGTAGGTGTGTTTCACTGCTTCAATGAGAAGGTATTGAACCTTGTTGTGGTCCGGATACTATATTGGATTTATGACATGGAAAGATATTTTATCGTAGATTAGGGTGCCATCTCCTGTCCTTGTTTGGTTGGGGGATGGTACACTAATTCAATGGTGGAGTATTAGACCATGTTATAATCCGATTAGACTTATTATTGAGCAGTTTATATTCAGTTTTATGGCATGATATTATGTATCTTGTTACGTCCCTCTGAGGACATGGTGAACTCTCCAGGTGTGTGTGCTCTTGTCTTTTTATAGGTGTTCAAGCCATGGCCGTGATCATCTATATTTCTTCGAAGATGATTGCTCTTGGATCATCCCTTACTTCGCTCGCCAAACTCTTTCTTTTATTATGTATTTCTTTTCAAAGTTGGTAGTGGATTTGTCTCCACCCAACATCTTGTACAAAGACAATTCACAGTTGATTATATGATATCTTTTATTCTTTCATTTTATGGATGAGATTAGTTAGCCTTGGTTTTACTGCATTTACAGATTATATATACATACGAGGATTCCATATATTTGGGTATAATTCGTATGTATATAGCTGGCATATCTACGTACTTAGTCCTAAGTATTTTGGGACTGGAGTGTTACAGTAAAGGCAAGCAAGCTATGGCCGTGAATATTACAAAGGGTCCAGCGCTTGTGAGCTCCAAGTCGGCCGAAGCGCAGAAGTCGAAGGAAACCTACTCCTTCAGAGACGAAGACACGCTCAAATTATTCGAGATGCTGACCAAGGGTGACAGGCTGCTGCTTCCACCTCCCAAGCATCCTGACAAAGTGGAAAAGGTGGATAATCCTAAGTACTTCCATTACCACCAGTACATCCACCACTCAACACGCGACTACTAAGTGTTGAAAAGTCAGATTTAACGTCTTATCGACCCCAAAGTCATCTCCTTCGATTAGGAGGAAAAGACTGTGATGGCCAACATGGTCACGATACAGTTCGGGAGCTTACCGATAGCCGAGACTCAAGACGGCGTCGTCCCTATCCCAATGGCAATGATAGAAGTCGTCAACCTTCCGCCCACCAGGGACAATGCTCAGGGCCTCATCCCCTTCACAACACCGCAAGGTGAAGTGATGTGGGTTAATCAAGATCTCACTCCTGACATGATTGTGCCAGTAGTGCACCCGGCTAAAGGAAGGAAGGTCAGGATATATCGCATGGTCTCTTTCTCGGTAGAAGACACCAGGGTGACCACTCGTTCGGCTCTCCAGTGAGAGAAAAACTAGGCTCCTGTAGAAGAGACACCCCCACCGGTTACCTATTCTATTCCCGATACAACACAAGCCAGGCCTTCTCAACTTTCTGCCGTAGATAAGCAGAAACAGAAGAGGTCTGCTTTGATAAGCCTCTACGAAAGGATTCGGTAGCAGGTCCGACAGGCTCGGTTATCACTCTTCGAGCTTCTCCGGCTCTCCAAAGAAACTCGGGACACCCTCAGCGAGGCACTGCAGAATGCATAGGCTTACCTCGCATAGGTGAAGCAGTCCAAGGAAGACCCTGTGGCATGTCCATATTACCATAGCATAGTCGAGGTGATTCCTAACATCACCTTCACACAGTACGAGATGCTGCTAAAGAACAATCGGCACAACCGACCCGTATACTATACAGGATACGTGGGTGCCATATATAGGAACGAAGTTGTAAAGCAGAATACTCTAGAGGGGGGTGAATAGAGTAGGCAGTGGAATATTGCTAAGTAAAACTTGTTAGCAGTTAGATCACAGAAATAATAATAATCACAAAGTAATAACTGTAAAGAAAAGAGTGATCAGAAGGCAAACACAAACACAGAGATTTATACTGGTTTCCCTCTTATGAGGACTAGTCCAGTCGGAAGAACTCTAGCTTCCAATTGAATCCACTATTGGAAAATCCTGCAAGTTTTTATACGAAGTCCTTGTAACTTCTACAGACGCGAGCTTTGATACGAAGAACTCGACCAACTTCAGTTTTGAAGATTCTTTCTTTAATCAAGCCTCTGATTACAATTTCTCTGAAATCTTCTAGACTGCACCGTACCGGCAAAATGACTAGAGAATTGTAACTGGATTGGGATTTGAAAATAGAAGCTTTTTAGAACTCTTTGGAAGAAACGTAAGCTTTAGAAGAGAGAAGATGAAAGTGGATGAGTGATTTGAAATAGACAGAATCCCTTTCTATTTATAGTTTTTTGAAAGACAGAACACTGATAGAATTCGGGCAGAATTCGGACAGAACTCTTTGTAACAAACCACAACTGAAGGTAGACCAAGTTCAAAATCCAACGTACTTTTTGAAAATCCTTCAGAAGCTTTTTGTAAAAGTAGATGTTTTTCAAAAACATAGGTCATTTTAAAAATGATAGGTCAGATTTGAAAAACGATTTCGGATAGCCTATTTGCCATTATGACTTGGTGTACAATGTATTCCTGGACTCAATAAAAAATGAAAATTATATTGCGTAAGAAAATACAGTCTTGAGTGGCAAACATAGCTTTGGTCTTGAAATGAGTAGATATCCAATCTTGATCAGTGTCCAAAACGTCTTTAGTAAACATCTGAATAGTTCTATATATCGAGACAGAGTTTGATCAATTATTAAAATTAGGTTTGACGATGACCAATGGGCCAACAATCTCTCCCATTTTGATAATTGACAAACCTTGACCGATATAACATCTTTGGTCTTTATCAACTCAAAATTGTACCGAGATATATAAAAAAATTGTTCATAACCTATATATCCATAAGATGTTAGATCTTATTTCTCCCCCGTTGTCACTTAGAAAAATAATTACAAAAGAGAAAGCTCCCCCGCAATATATGCGTAAGTTACAATCAGTGAAGAAACATAAAAAAATATGAATAAAGACACATGCATGGTATAAATATCACAAATAAAAATAAGATAAGCAGATAATAATTGTCACAGGCAGTTTATATGGAAGCATAAAAAGATAATGCTATAATAAAAGCTGAACTGAATAAAATGGTAAACTAAATAAAATGCTAAACTGAAGCATAGAACATGTCCATCAAAAAGTCACAAATCATATCCAAATAACTAATAAGAGTACTGATACTATCTTAGAATATCGGAGCATTTCCAAGTAAACAAAAGTCAAAATCATCAGTCTCAAAAGTATGACAACTCAAAAATCATCCTCATCGTCATCAGCTGCAGTGCCAGCATGTCCAGATAGACTAGATCTAGATGTGCCAGCTCCAGAGGTGTGTGGAGTAGCACCAGAAGTATGATACCAATCATAAGCATTTTCTGGCTAGAACAGAGAGTGGATTGCCTCATCATCAATGCGGTAACCAGATACAGAAGGGTCTCTAGGAAGGGAGGTAGCAAAATAACCCGTCTGTGAAAATCTGAGGTTAGCAAATAAATTGGCAATAGCCTGGAACCGAGTCACATCACGGAACTCATGTTCCCTGGAAGTGTCAACAAAGAACGTCTGCAGATCCGATGGGTGCTGATGAATACCCTCAAAGGTCATAGGGTAAGACTGAAGAGGAATAGGTGCAGTAGGAGCAAGTGCAGAAGGTGTAGGAGCGGTGGCAATGCTGCGACGAGAAAGCTTGAGGAACTTAGGCTCAGGGTCCAGAGCACGAGTGGATAAGTCTATATCAAAATGCTGAAAGATGCGTGGAATAAGCATCGCATAAGAAAGGTTGCGGTCTCTTCCGCGACATCTATCCATCATCTGAATAATAGTCTTAGGGACAGAAAAAAGAATCCCCTTAAGAATGTGATAAAGGGCAGAAAGTTCTAGTGCAGTGACATCATATTTTGAAGTGGATTTGGGAACTAGAGTGGAATAGATGATGCGATATAACTCGTAGTTAAACAAGTTCAAGTTATTGGCCTTGAACTTTCCAGGACGAGCACGTGCGGGCGCACAAAGCTCATTCTTGAAACTAACAAGAGTCGTGCCCTCGGGAAAATCGAAGTCAGTGATGTCATCGAGCGGGGCACCTTCATTTGGAAGACCAAGGATTTCCGCTACCAACACATCATTGAACTTGATATCGATCCCGCCAACACGAGTCCTTGCGGTAGAAGTGTCTAACACGAAGTTACAATAGAACAATCTAATGGCATAAGTAGCTATAGGAAATTGTAGGATAGTAAGATGGTGTAACCCTAATGCCTCAAATTAGGGATGGTGATAAGGAAATACAGTCCACTTAATCGGAAAACCGGTGCTGTAGAAGAATGAAAAAGAATAGGTATTTCTATGCGACCCAGAATCAACAAAAAATTTAATGTGGCTCAAAACCTAAGGAGTTTCATGCGACTCAAAATCGTTGGGAGCTGTATGCGGCCTTATGCGGTTCAAAATCTGCATATACAGCTGACCATAATTACTGTGACATAAAGGCGACAGCTCTGACAGAGATGATGGCTCTAACATAAAGACAAGACATGACACGCTCCTAAAAAAGACGAAAAAAATCATCATGATATCTGGCACAGTTCACAAATTCCAAAGACAACTCTTTATGCGGATCGCCTATGCGACTCTCATGTGGCTCAGTCATGAGACCACTCTCATGCGGCTCGGTCATGAGACCTCCCTTATGCGGCTCAGTCATGAGACTACTCTCATGCAGCTCAGTCATGAGACCACTCTCATGCGGCTCGGTCATGAGACCTCCCTCATGCGGCTCGGTTATGAGACCACTCTCATGCGGCTCGGTCATGAGACAACTTTCATACGGCCCGGTCATGGGGCACTCTTCATGCGGCTCGGCTATGGGACAGTTCTTCATGCGGCTCTGCCAGGATGCATCATTCATGCGGCTTGCCACAGAGTAGCAGTTGAGATACGTGGCAGAAATTGACCAAGTCATAACAGTTCGGACTTAGTGCAACAAACAGATCATGATCAATCTTAACAAATCTCCAGCTGCCCACTTTTTGAGGCACAATTACAAGGATGTAGCCCAAAATTAGCCATGCGGCTGTACACCCCCATTATTCATGAATTACTATAAATATCAAGGTGCTATTCCCTTGTACACACAGAGAGATATACACACACCCAGGCATAGAGAGAGCATTTCTTCACCGGAGCCGAGGTTGCGTTCGATCGTCCAAGGAGTAAGGCAGAGTTGATAGCACTTTCCCGAGCCTCTACCGTCACTCCCCCAGAATTAAAACTAAACAATTGTACTTAGACTGCTTTTCCTAGGCTCTCTTTTGTACAAGCGAGTTTGTAATTGAGTTAAAGTTCAGTCCTCCTATAAAACTGTTCTGTTCTACGATAATCAATGGCAAACACGATGGCGACTTTGCTGGGGACTAACTTCTCCACTGCTGAGAAGTTGGTGACGAAATCGAACGCATCCAAAGTCGGCTCCCCCTAACAGATGCTACTTGTTCGCTTCGACCAGCAAGCATTTGAAGAGATGTCTCTGAGGGGAGCGCTAGCCCCATCTAGAAGCGAACCGGCGCATAGAAGGCCCACAGGGAGTGGAGGCCCAAAACTGTTGCCCCTTCCCAAGCTCTGGAAGAAGTATTCTCTGCTGCCCAAGACTGCGAAGGAGACTCACATGCGGCCCCACTTCAGGCCGCAGAGGACCTTGCTATCCCCAAGTCCGGCAAAGGAAAACACTACGATGCTTGACTTGAGTGAGCAAATAGAAAATCTATGGGGTCCAGGAAAAAGCTGCATAAGGGTGCCAGCCGCATGCAGAAGGCTTGTGCGACCACCAATCCCAGCCGCATGCAGAAGGCTCTTGCGGCCAACAATCCTAGCCGCATGCAGAATGCTCATGCGGCCACCAATCCCAACCGCATGCAGAAGGCTCATACGGCCACCAATCCCAGCCGCATGCAGAATGCCTATGCGACCACCAACCCTAGCCACAGGGTGATGACCTATGCGGCATCCAATCCCAGCCGTCGGCCATCTGCTTTACGTGGCTTGGGTTCAGTCTTCGACCACCTCTCATGCGGTCTTGACATCAGAAGCTCCAATAAGAATGTGCCAGATTCTATGCGGCACAGTTTGGACTCTTTCTACTATGCGCCCTAAGGTGCTAGAGCGAAGAAGTCTAGGACAGCGCGGGCTCGTCGAGCTCAGTCAACTGTCTCAACCTCTGACCATTAGAGAGTCCCGCTAGCTGTTATGCGTGCCTCTGATGGAAAGTTGTACGGAACCGCCCGTGTCCAGCCTCCGGTGGTAAACGGACAGGGTGGTTCCCAAGAGTCTCCCAACAATAATCGAGGGCAAGTGCTTTTACTAACCCCGCATCACGGAGCAAACATGATACCAACGCACTCGTGCGCTCAAAATTTTTGGGCCCACAAAACGAGTGAAAAGGTTGATCGAGATGTACTTGACTTGTGAGATATGATTCTTCACAAGCACAAGAAAAGAGAAGAAACCTTGGTGTGCAAAGAGTCCTTCCATGCACATCACTGTACTCAAGTCATTGTCAACTGCTGCTGCAATAAGACAGCAGTACAAGAGGACTGGCAGTCCGTCTTCCAACGACTACAGCAGCCAGGACCGGTCCTAGAACAAAGCTCGGGAGACGAGGCGCTTCCTTTCGCCTCCTGTAACTCTGCTCGGAAGGTCCCTATCGGCAAAGGAGAAAAGAAAATAAATACTTCCAGCCCGATGATCTTAAACAGCACGGCCAAGAAACTCTCATCTAGGGGTTGTCCACAGCCGTCACAAAGGGTGTTTATCAAGGTACCCGCTATTCAGAAAACTAGACACTATGTTACAGGACTGTAAACCCCCATAATTTATATTTGGTTTTTATGATTTAATTAAATTTTTATGTATTTCATTAGTTATGGATTTATATGCTACTAGTTTATTAGTATAATTAATGTATGTGTGGGTATATATATTATTATATGTGTTCATGTGTGTATTCCTATTAAGTAAGGAAGATAATAAAATCTAGGATTTTTAGGAATTTGTTCGTAAATTTTTGGGAATTTATTGCTTGCTTAAAATATATATATTTATATTTGACAAAGATATATATATATATATATATATATATATATATATATATATATATATAGTTATAATTGTTAGTAAAAAAACAAAATAAAGGAGCCCGGCCCACACCCCAGCAAAGGGGCGGGCCAGGTTAAGTAATACATAGAGGCATATAAGCCTTTAAGGAAAAAAAAGAGGGGACAGTATTGTTCACATGAACAGTACTCGTCTTTCCTCCGCGGCTGAGAGTCCGAGCAAAACTATGAAAGAAGCTCAGATGTAAACTTATTCGTTTCAGCATAAAATTAATTCAAATTTTTTTAACAAAAGCAAACTAAGATTTTCCTCTATCCTAAGCGACCAAAACCAAACCTAATCCTAGCACCATGCGGATTTTAATCCGATTAGATATAGGAATTTAAACATCCTATATAGCTATTCGGAAATAAGGTTCTTGGAAATTCGCCTGTCAAACTTCATCCCGAGCACAAGCCTTGACTCTAGGACCTCCTCCACACCCCGCGCTCACCGTTGACCGCCTGCCTGTCGTTGCCGATGATCGGATCGCCGTCCAACCGCTCGGAGTCGACAGTAAAATAGAGAATATTCTGTTTTCGAAAAACCAAGGTACCCGATTTTAAATCCAAATATTTTTTATTCTATTCAACGAAAATTCGATCTATCGAATGTTGTGCGTAGACAACATAACCCTCTCAAAACCCTTTCTGGTAGAATCAAGCGAAACCCCATATATCGCTCGGTATTTCGAACCCAAGTTCCCAAAAAAACTGTCGGAACAGAACAGTTTTAGGGCAGCCCCAACCTACGACTTGGAATCCGATATTTGACTCAAATACTGAGGATTTCAACCAACCAATTGAAAAAAGTCGTTAAAAATTATAACCAAGAGTAGAACACAACTTTTGGATCAAAGTTTCGGTTAATATGTAGGAAGAAATTGGTAAGTGAAGTTGTCAGAAAAATTGGTTTTTAAATAATAAAAATATATTTAATTTCTTTGATACGACGTGCGCCCCGACAAACCGGGCGACATGGTCGCACGCTATACGCATCAAAAGGCGCGTATGGACGTTGCGGACGTGTGGGAACTGACGAAACTCAGTTTCGTCGCGTGTGCGACGAAATCAACACGTATCCGTCAAGATACCCCCGTATCGGCATTTTGCAAACATGCCCATAACTTCGTGTACAGTCGTCAAATCGAGACAAAACTTACACCAACAGGTCCAGATCGAAATTCTGGTCCTGTGTGCCAAGTTTGGTTCAATTCTGAGGAGGTCTAATTGGAACCCCTTTTTGGCGGGCCTACGACCCACTCAAACGGGCGAATTTGTACACGGCTCATCGGAATCCCAAAATTAGACATATCGTTGAGTTCCTCTCCTCAAACTGAAACCGTAGACATGTAGTTTGACGACTTTAGAGACCATAGACTTTAGCACGTGTTTCGGTGCAATGCGGGTCCAACGGAGGATATCGTTTTGACCCAAAATTACGATTTTGCCCCTGTTTCAGAATATGACTTTTGGACAGGCATTTCCTAGGTATATCTTTTACACCAAGTATATTTTTGATGTTTGTTTCAGCGTCCGAAGTTGTTTGGAGACTGTGACATTTCTTGGCTGACATTGTGATTTATTGGGATTGCCACTTTGCACCATCATGCAAGATACCTTGCCAACTTACTCTGTGATTATTATATTTCTTACTTTCAGTTGTTATTTTCAGAATTTCTTATTTCTCGATATTTAAACTGTGCGTCCAAGTCACACTTGGGTGCAAGCGGCTCTATCGGTCGTTTTTCTCACTTTATTTAGTTCTCTTGCATTGACTTAGTTTATTGACCACCCATTGATGTTGAGGTATTGGTATATCTCATACGGCCTTGACACTTGTTGAATCACGTGATGTGAGTCACATGTAGGACACGTATCCGCATAGTCGGCTGGCCACCGATACTTATGAAGCGTACGACGGATAAGGGTAACTGCCAATAGAGTTGCATGATAGAAGACTTGGCGGTTACTAGAGGTACATGTCAGTCATTAGGTGGGGAAAACAATACTTGACGTATGAGCTTTGATTGCACTTCCCTTGTAACCCGGAAGCTCCGCTGGAGATACGGGTATGATTAGCCTCTAAGGTTGGCCACTGTCGTTCCTGGAACGTCATGCGCTTGGTCACTGGTGTCCAAGAGGGGACTATACCGGATCCTATATTCAGCCAGGGCTTATGCGTCGAAGGATTGTATCTCAACTGCATATTCATAATAGAATGGTCAGTAACCCGATTGCATGCGTACCTTTTTCCTTATTATTATTATCACAGTTTATATGGCATGGTATTTTCTTGTATCTTGCTATGTCCTCTGAGGACCTGATTATCTCTCCAGGGTTAGACGATTTTCTACAGGAGAACGGACCGACGTTGGAGCTATCCTACATTGATGATGAGGCAGTACCTTTTGACTTCTAGTCTATTTCTTATCTGAGACAGTTGTAGATATTATTTTACATCTATTTTCTTTCTATTTACGTAGGTTGGACTCCGATCTTGTGAGACTATTTTTCATAGCTGTTTGGAGTGAGTATGTTCACCCGACTATCGTTTGATACTCTTATTTATTTATTTGGACTTTATTATCTTCTGTTGAGCTATGATGAGATTAGATATATATTTCTGGCCTGTGATTATTTTATTTACAGCTTGTGCGCATATATGAGGATTCTACATATTGGAGTATTTTTCGTATATGTGCAGCTTGCATGTTCACGTACTTGGTCCTGTGAATTAAGGAACTGGGGTGTTATATATTTTTGTAGTGGCCCATGCAGGTCTACGTTAATATTGTTGGGTTACATGACTGTGCCCATCAAGCTTGCTGTTTGCCATAAAATATAAAAGAACAGAACAATTATCGGAGGACCAGACTTTTACTTCACGTTATAAACTCGCTTGTACAAAGAAAGCCTAGGGACGAAAACCTAGGTACAGCAGTCTAAGTACAATTGTTTATTTTAGATTCTGGGGGGTGACGATAGAGGCTCGAGAAGGCGACGGCAGCCCTGCCTTACTCCTTGGACGATCGGTATGCAGCCTTGGCTCCTGTGAAGAGATGGTTGGCGCTGATGAAGAAATGCTTTTCTTGCTCTCCCTCTATTATTCTTCTGGCTTCTCTCCCTCTGTGTGTATTTTCTCTCTGATTATTGGGGGAGTCTCTCTGTATCTCTCGCAAGGGAATGGCACCTTGCTTATTTATAGGAGTGGGGGCATCATTAGGGTTTGGATGATTACCCATTCTCCAAGTGGCGGCGGCCTGATGTTTAATCAATCTGGACCATTATTCTTAAGCGTAAAGGATCTGGGCCATAAATGTGGATAGTATTGAATCCTGTGAATGATTAATACTGATTGCTTTAAATCTTTATGATTGGTTGTGTCAAGCTCGGATCTCTCGCCACGTGTCCTATTAGCTTTATCACGAGTGATATGCCCTGAACTCGTTAATTATGAGGATAACGTTAAATACGGTTATTGGGATCTGGTAAATCCCTGATTAATTTAAAACCACGCGTCCCATAATCATCCTGCTACCGGCTGTCAAGTTAAGAGGGCAATTGAATCTCTGCCACGTGTCTTAATGGTGGACCCTGCCAGAGCCGCATGATATCCATGAACCGCATGAGACAGCGTCTCAGTGAGCCGCATAGGTATAGTACTTGCGAGCCGCATGGGATGGCTTCTTGGTGAGCCGCAGGAAGATGATTCCTACCAGCCGCATAAAGCTGTTCTTCAATTGAGCCGCATGGGAGTAGCCACGTGGCAGTCTTGGATCGTGTCAGAGATTTTCTCTTGTTCCCGAAGAGTCTGTCATTACGACAGGACCATCATGGCACTTTATGTCAAAGCACCGTCAGCTGTCAAATTAGGGCAGAGCATTAAGCATTAAATAAGGCCATTTACTTGACGGCCAGCTGTGTGAAGGGATCCCACGGGGACACATGGTGTTGATCGAGCCACATATCTCTGTTGGTCGTTTGTGAGCCGCATATACTTCCGAGCCGCATGAGGCTGGGGGACTCTTTGAACCGCATGGGACTGTCCCTATGTAAGCTGCAAGGATTCTCCTGCTCCGAGCCGCATGAGACTGAGAGTCTCTCCGAATCGCATGGGACTGCCCCTGTATGAGCCGCATGGAGTTCTCCTGTTCCGAGCCGCATAGAGCATCATTCTGATATTTTCCATGCTTCTACAGGACCCCCTTCAAAGTTTTCAATTTGTAAAATTGAAATACTTTGAATAAGAAGCATAGAAATTGCTAACCGCATAGATGGTTCAGCCGTATAGATTTATCTGGCCGCATGAACAGTTAGGCCGTATTGACTGTTTGCTATGTGTCCCAACCACGTGTGCAAATCTTCTGCATTAAATACCCTTGATTCATTTTTTGAATTAATGCCGCCTTTTGGGGGAGGATCCCAAGGGTCAGTTTTGCTTTGACCGAAGCGTTTTGCCTTTTATTCTTTTAGGCGGCGTGCGGATCGAGGCGTTTATTGATTTTCGAGCCTCCTTCGCCTATAAATAGGGTAATATTATTCTTTGAGGGTTTCTTTACTTTCTCTCTTTGCTCGAACTCCTTGTTGCCGACTTCCTTTTCGTCTTCTCCCATCAACGATCGACAATGGCTCCCAAGAAGACTACCACTGCTACGGGCAAGAAGGCCACGTCGTCGTCTGCGACAGCGAAGGGCAAGAAGGCCGCATCTTCATCGACTGTGGCGGCTCCTCCGCCGACTGACGTGCCTATTTTTTATCCCGACGTTCACCCGCCTATTGCTGGTAAGACTATCAACATGAACTGTCATGGCTACGCCGCATATCTTATGCGCGAGCCTGTATTTTCAAGTTTGCTGCGTGCCCGACTCATGTTCGGACCGCATGGGATATGACCCAGGCCTGAGCCGCATGAAAGTTGTTGTTTGCAGCCGCATAACTACTTCATCATTAGGGCCGCATAAGCGCATCTGGACTGGACCGCATGAACTTTTTCAAACCGAGCCGCATAGGCCTATTTCGAACTGAACCGCATAAGATCATTTGAACTAGACCGCATAAGCTCATCCGCATTGAATAGCATAAGCCTATTTCAAGCCGAACCTCATAAGCTTATTCGAATTGGACCGTATGAGCTCATCCGAACTGAACCGCATATGCTCATTTCGAACCGAATCGCATAAGCTCATTCGAACTGAATCCGCATGAGCTCTTTCAAACTGAGCCGCATGAGGCTATGCTGAGCTAAGCTGCATAAGCATCATGTAGTTTGTGTTTCGGCTATCTTTTTGACCTTATTTCTTTTGTCTTTCTTCAGTGAATCTGCCAGTAAATCCTGTGGGGGAACTTCTGGTTGGCTCGAATCAGTTCGCCTTGGGCGTGCGTCTTGATGACTTAGTTAAGCATGTGCTAAATCAATTTCCTGGTAATGAGCCTTCGGAGAGGTTGAACGCCATCGAGAATCAGACCCTCCATTATCTCCGTGCCATGATGAATACTGGGAAGTTTGATGGATTATACCTGAAGCCTTCATTCCTCTTTCGAGACGCTTTAATCATAAAGAATCCCCGAGTATTAGAGATTTCTGAGAACTGAGATTTTTCTTTGGATGGGATGTCGATCCATATTCCTCTCATGGAACGTCATTATCCTCTGTCGTGGTTCAATATGGTATTGTTGGACAGGAAGATGGTGTGTAACTTAACTCCTACCTAATCAGGGATGTTGATGGGCAACATCCATTATAACCCGAACATGCGGTCAGCGTATGCGGGTAAGGATTCCGTCCTCCGGTACATGATGGGTCTGGCCCCATGCTCTTTCATGAATGTATACGGTCCCAACTTCACACTCACTCAAGCTGATACATTCCTGAATCGGCTCGCTCATAAAAAATCTTATCCCATTGGCAGACTGGCATTGCTGAACTGGATAAACCCTACTTCTACGTGGGCCCAGTTGACCACTTGGGTTCTGTAGACCTACGGAACATTCCTGCGGGAGGTAGGACTTTATCATGCCATTCGGGGCACTTGTCACGGGCTTCCTATCAATAAACCATTGTTCGTGGCGCTTTTGGAGATGTATAACCGGCGAACGGGGACGTTCTTTGCACCCGGAGGGGAGTTAGGGCTTGCTCTCCATGAGATGTATACTGTCTCCAAACTTCCGTCGGGGAACGGGCCTTTCGAGGTGTACACCCCGTCTAATAAGGAGTTCGAGCACTTAAACCGACGACTCCCAGGTTTTGTTGCGGTGTATCAGGAGTTGCTGTGCCATCATAGTGCTTGTCACCAGATGGCTATAAAAAGGAGGATAGCTCAGAAGGGACCGCTCCCCACACCACATCCTGGGTCAATTATCTTTTTAAAGTTGATCCTTCTGGAGGGGTTACTCCTCGAACCCCTCGAACCCAGGGAGAGATAAAGGACCTGATGTTGAGCGTCAAGAAGTCGCGGTCCAAGAGCAACATATTCGGGAGTCAAACTGACTCTCTTAGATATTTTTACTACGGCACCAGGCAGATGTCAGAGAAGGTGCTCCTGGCTGGATTTTTAATAATATGGCTACGGAACTGCGTAGTCTCGGGAGGGGCAGGTTCTATTGAGAGGATCAGCCGCCACTTCATTCTCTCTGTCGTTAAGCTGGTATTTGGAGTTAGACTGGCCCTTCTTCCTGCTATGGTGTGTAGCATACACCATGGTCTTCGAACATTCTCGTCCAAGGTCATTGCGCGCAAGAAGACGCTGGATTTTGAGCTCATAGAGCTGCCTTTCCACTATTTGATGGGGTGGTTGGCGATGCACTACAAGTCTTTGATGGGACCTGGAATAGCGGAAGATGCTACAGATGAAGACGCTTTCCTTTTCAAATGCCATCGCCAGTCTTGGGAATACAATACTATGCCAGCTTGTCGGAGGGTGCTGGCGAGGGTGGATGGATTTAACTTTTTCGTGTCTGTTCCCCATTTTTCTGACGAGGAAGTAAGGAATGTATACCTTGATGGTATCGGACCTTCTCACTTTCTGTCTCCGAATATGCTCACCTGGTTGCGCAACATCCGCCCCGCGCATCTGGTTTATCGTAACCGCGATAATGTGTACTTGGAGCCCTACTTGCCTAGTAGGTTTTCCTGCCAATTTGGCTATAGCCAGTTATTCCTCGACTATCTCAGCCCTTGTTTGGGCTTTGAAGGTAGCGTTCTTGATGGTGTCAGGGCGTGGAATTATTATGACACTTATCATACTCGGGCCAGCTTCTCAGTCCCCGATGCTAAGGCGCCAAGGAAAATTTTGTACGTGGCTGCTTTGTATCATGTTATGGCGAACAAGCCTCCTGTTAATTTTGATCCGAGTACCAGTTTCATCGTGGGTACCGGTTTAGAGGAGAAGCCCAAGGGGGCTAAGGCTAGAAAGCAACTAGCGCTCCAGGCTCTCCTCCCTGAATCAGAATCTTCCGAATCGGCTAAGGAGGAGGATGATCATGATAGCGAAGACTCCCTTTCTGGTGGGGGTGAAGAAGTAGCGGGTCAACCGCTTACCACAATAGACGCACTGGCGGAGGACCCGTTACTTGTTACAAAAGAGGAAGTAGTGAGGGAAGGACAGCCTCCCGCTGTGCCTGATCCCTCACGCAAACGAGTCAGACATGAGTCTTCTGACGGCAGAGCGACATTTTCTGTGAAAAGAGCCGTCGTTAGGTCTCGTGGATTACTTATTACTGAGGGGGGTGAAGATGCAGACGATGTTCTGGAGGTAAGACCAAGTCGGAGCCATCTCCTTGTTGTGGTTTTCTTTTCTCTTGGAGATATGACCTGACCATTTTTTCTTTGTAGGCGTCTGACGAACCAGGCTCTCCTGAACTGTCTGCTGCCCCTGGAGTTGATCCGGCCCTTGCTGCTTTGATTAGCGACATGTGTGTCACACCCCAGAACCAGAATACTGGAGAGCGGGGACAGACATAGCCAGCTACGTATATTGAAATGGAAACCACCTCGATATACGGTCACGGCTGTCTAGATATGTGAGGGTTTTCTACAAGCCAACAGTCTCTTATGGTCATGAACAAGCCTAGTGTCTCAATCACCACAAGTAAGTAAAGTCGCAAGATGTATGATCATTAAATATACAATAATAAGGCGTCCCAAATATTACATATTCCGTTGATCATGAAGCTAGTCGTTACAAAATGTTAGGACTAGCAAGAGTTTAGTCATACATGATCAACCCTAGGATTTGTCAATCATGTTTACAGCCCGTAGGCAGACAGTAAGTAAAAGTGCTCCGAGCTAACAGGTGCTCGTCGGCTAAACGCCTCAAAAGAATAATTTTTACAATTGAGTGAGCGAAACAAAATAGAAAACCCACTCTTGGCCCGAATTCCGTCTAGTGTTCACCATTGGACTGGAAGCTTGGTAGATCCTCGGGAGCTGCTCCAAAATTTGGCCACACAAAACCAGCTGGGTCAACCCCAGAAAGAGCAAGTGCCACAAGGGGGCCACGAAATAAGAACAAAGCCAGCAATCAGCACAAGAAAAATCTAATATTAAAACTAGAATTATGAAAACATGTCAGGATGATATACGACGAGATAACCATGGAACTATTTCGATAGCCAGGTTACAACCCGTAAACCAAACAAGGACCGGGGTTGTAACCCTTCATCTGAACAGAGCTTGGTTTCCCACCATTTATCGGCAAGATAATAATGTAAGCAATCAAGACAGGAAACAATCTGGTACTGGATCAAGACATGCCCGGACTGGTTATACTTCATTCAATCAATCACGGCCAAGCAGATACTACAGCTTACTACTTTAACTAACTAGGGTTATCACAGGCCTAATTACTAACAAGATGCAGTGAGATTGTTCCACAGCCACAAGCCCTGCAGACCATCCAGGCTACCCAGGACGAAAGATTAGGGTTGAATTCAGGTGGGTACATCGCCCAGGAGACAAATGTACCCTTAGGTGACTTAGAGGGTGCAACACTCGACGGTGCGCTGGAAATGTGCCCTACTCGACGACAGGCTACAGATCCCAAGAGCGCCCAGGTAACGGGATTGCCTGTAGCTGTGTCATCTCTTCATGACTACTATGTTATTCTAGTTATTAACCTTAATCCATTTTATTAGGTACTCCTGACCGTGGTACTCAGGAGTCCCATCCTAGACATGATGCAAGACAGGACAAGTGGATTTAACAATCAAGCAAGAAAGAACCACCTACGGTGTCAAGGCAAGTCAAGTTAAGTTATCAAGATAAATCATGTCAGGGTATTTGTCAGGAGTGCGCCACGACGGGCCACTATCATGTCAGGTTGGTCATGTCAGGAGTGCACCACTACGGGTCACTGTCGTGTTATGCTAGTTCCTTGTCATACCAAGCCATGTACAATAGTCATTCTAAACATATTAAGTGAAATCAAGTTCATGACAAAAGGCGTAAGGATATAAAATGGGCGTAAAATATCTAATAAAATATCAATAAACAGGACCATAGAAAAGCCAAGCTTAAAGAAAGGAGGTCAGGAGAGCAGCGTACGAAAAGTCACGCATGATGAAAGAGCCGCGTACGTGAAAGTCACGCACGCTACAGAGCAGTGTGCATGAAAAGTCACGCACGCTCAAGAGAACAGTGTGCGTGAAAAGTCACGCACGCTCAAGGAGCAGCTGCGTAAAAAGTTACGCACGTTCAAGGAAGCAGCTGCGTGAAAAGTCACGCAAGCTCAAGGGAGCAGCTGCGTGAAAAGTCACTCACGCTCAAGGAAACAGTGTACGTGACAAGTCATGCACGCTCAAGGGAACAGTGTACGTGAAAAGTCATGCACGCTCAAGGGAACAGTGTGTGTGAAAAGTCATGCACGCTCAAGGGAACAGTGTGCGTGAAAAGTCACGCACGCTCAAGGAGCAGCTGCATGAAAAGTCACGCACGCTCAAGGAAGCAGCTGCGTAAAAAGTCAGGCAAGCTGAAGGGAGCAGCTGCGTGAAAAGTCACGCAAGCTCAAGGGAGACACGCTTCCAACAGGAAGCGTACTCAAGTCAGCGTACGCAGCGCTAAAGAGCGCGCGTAGCTCAGTTTGCGTGAGCTAAGAAGCTCTGCACACTGCTCACTGTCTTCTCCAAACAGCAAGAACACCAACGAAGAACCCAAAGCTTCACAAGTTCATAACTTGGCCATCCGAACTCCAAATCCAGATTTCCAAGGCTCCAACTGGAGTGAAACTGAAAGCTCTTCCATATAGAAACATCAAAACTTATAGAAAACCAACATAAATAGCTCAAACCATGCAAAATCTGAAAATAGAAATAACTTAGATCTACATCAACAGAGACTCCAAATCATAAAAACCCAAGAACTAATGTTGATCTCCATGTCCTAAGCTAGCAAATGGACAAAGAAAAGAGGGTCCTCATGTAGTGGCAAGATGCACTTGCCTAGGGTTGGGAGAGTTGTGGAGGAAGGAGAAGAAGAAGAAGAAGGAAATTAATGGTGTTTATGAAGAGAGAGAAGAGGTTGGTGGAGTTATAAAGAGGGTGTTGTGGTATTTTTGAGGGTGGAGCTTAGGGCTATGGTGTTCCAACACATAAACCAAACCAAACCGATTCCAAACCAATTAAAACCGGGCCAAGCCCAAAACCCAAAATACGAGAAATACCGAAATTCCACAAGTCGAGAAAAAATAAAATACATGTCAAAATCTAGATACGAGTATAAATACGAAATACGGGAAATACGGGAAATGAGGGTGACAACTCTACCCACCTTAAAAGAATTCCGTCCTCGGAATTTAATCAAGGAGCTAGAGATTGCCACGACAAGCTACACTAAGCACAGGCAAGTTACACTAAGCAGTTCAATCATACAATCATACAATACAAGCAAGGAAGGGAAAACGTAAGGCATAAGAAAGACATTATACCTCACGAGTCAAACAGGTAGGGGTACCGCGATCGGATATCGTCCTCACGCTCCCACGTTGACTCACCTAGAGAGTGATGACCCCAAGCAACACGGACCAATTTAATAGTCTTGTTCTTGAGTATCTTTTCTCTCCGGTCCAAAATAGACACGGGCCTCTCCTCATACGAAAGGTTGGTGCCAACAACCAATTCCGAATGGTCTAGGATGTGGCTCGGGTCCGAAATATACTGTCGTAATTGGGACACATGGAATACATCATGTACCTCACTTAGCGACGGTGGAAGAGCGAGACGATAGGATACATCTCCTACTCGCTCTAGAATATCGAACGGCCCTATATACCTAGGACTAAGCTTTCCCCGCACGCCGAAGCGAATGACGCCGCGGTTAGGCGAGATCCTAAGGAATACATGGTCGCCGACATCAAATTCTAAGGGACGCCGATGAGCATCGGTCCAATGGCGCTGGCGGTCCTGGGCAACTCGGAGGTGATCTCTGACCTTCCTGACCACTTCAACCGTTTGGGAAATCAATTCGGGTCCGAGCATCTGCCTCTCTCCGACATCGTCCCATGCTAGTGGGGATCTGCACTTCCTGCCATAGGGAGCCTCGAAGGGTGCAATCTGGATACGGGCTTGATAACTGTTGTTGTACGAGAATTCCACCAGATGCAGATGATTCTACCATAAACCACCAAAGTCGAGCGTACAAGATCTCAACATATCTTTAAGAGTCTGGATTGTGCGCTCTGATTGACCATCCGTCTGCGGGTGATAAGCTAAGCTGAACTGAAGTCGAGTCCCCAAACTCTTCTGTAAGCTGCGCCAAAAGTATGATGTGAATCTTGAATCCTTGTCTGAGGTGATGCTGATTGGCACACCGTGAAGCCTGACGATCTGCCTGAGATACATCCCTGCTAGCTGCGCCGTCGACTGTCCAACTCTGAATGGGAGAAAGTGTGCCAGCTTGGTAAGCCTGTCCACAATTACCCAAATAGCATCTCTGCCGGCCGGAGACCTGGGCAATCCGGTTACGAAATCCATGGTTATATGCTCCCATTTCCATTCTGGGATCGGTAAGGGTTGAAGAAGTCCAGCGGGCCTCTGATGTTCAGCTTTAACCTGTTGGCAAACTAAACACCGAGAGACAAACCGGGCTATCTCCCTCTTCATGCCATTCCACCAGAAATGCTGACGGATATCACGGTACATCTTCGTACCACCCGGATAAATAGAATACTGTGAACTGTGGGCTTCTGCCATGACTTCCTGTCTGATATCTCCACTGGGTACACAAAGACGAGTGCCGTGCCGAAGGGTACCATCTTCATGGATACATATCTCTGGCCTTCTTCCTGTTTCACACTCTGCTCTGAGTCGCTGGATTTTAGAATCTGTTGACTGCGCCACCCGGATCCTCTCAACTATGCTGGACTGAATCTGTAGACTGGCCATCAATGCCATACTGGTAGGAAGAACCACTTCAATCCCTATCTTCTGAAGATCTGCCAATAATTCTGGTTGCGCCGTCAGGAAATAAACTTCGGCTCTCCTGCTCAATGCATCTGCTACAACGTTGGCCTTCCCGGGATGATACTGCAAATCTACATCATAGTCCACCAGTTGCTCGAGCCATCTTCTCTGTCGCATATTAAGGTCCTTTTGGGTGAAAACATACTTCAGGCTCTTATGATCAGTAAAGATCTCCACTCTATCTCCGTACAAGTAGTGTCTCCACAACTTCAAAGCAAACACTACCGTCGCCAATTCCAAGTCTTGGGTCGGGTAATTCTTCTCATGATCACGAAGTTGGCGTGACGCATAAGATATTACCTTCCCATGCTGCATCAAGACACATCCCAATCCTCAGCCTGAAGCGTCGCAATAAACTGTGAATCCTCCGGTCCCATCTGGAAGGGTGAGAATGGGAGCCGTTATCAAACCTCGCTTTAATTTCTCAAATGATTCCTGACACTCTGTTATCCAAACAAATGGCACATCTTTGCGGGTCAACTGGGTCATCGACGCTGAAATCCTTGTGAAATCTGAAACGAACCGCCGGTAGTAGCCGGCCAATCCAAGGAAACTGCGAACCTCTGCCACTGAGCTGGGTACCGTCCATGACTCGATAGCCACAATCTTCTGGGGATCCACTTCCACTCCTCCTCGGGTAATGATGTGACCCAAGTACGAAATGCGATCGAGCCAGAACTCGTATTTACTGAACTTGGCATACAACTGATGCTCCCTAAGCGTCTGAAGGACGACTCTGAGATGCTGCTTATGCTCTGCTTCACTCTTGCTATAGACCAGGATGTCATCTAGGAACACAGTCACAAATTGGTCCAAGTAAGGCATGAAAATGCGATTCATGAGGTCCATGAATACGGCCGACGCATTGGTCGCTCCAAAGGGCATAACAAGGAACTCCCAATGTCCATACCTCGATCTGAATGCTGTCTTCGGGATGTCCTGCTCTCTGACTCTGATCTGGTGGTATCCTGACCGCAAGTCGATCTTCGAGAACACTGAAGCCCCTCTGAGCTGATCAAACAAGTCATCTATCCTCGGAAGAGGGTATCTGTTCTTGATTGTCACTGAATTCAAGGTACGATAATCAATACATAGCCTGGACGTACCATCCTTCTTTTTTACAAGAAGCATCGGGGCTCCCCAAGGCGATCCACTTGTACGAATGAATCCCTTGGCCCTCAGTTCTTCAATCATCTTGTACAAAATCTCCAACTCTGAAGGCGCCATCCTGTAGACTCGCTCTGACACTGGTGCTGTCCCGGGAATCAAGTCTATAGTGAACTCAATCTCCCACTCTGGCGGCATCCCTGGAAGCTCTTCTGGAAAGACATCTGGAAACTCTTCAACTATCCTGGGCAACTGTACTACTGCTACTGCCATCCGCAATGCTGGGGAAGATGGCTCCACTGCGCCTCTGGAAAATAAAAACTCTGGCTCGTCGGGGATACTAAAGACAACTCTACCAATATGGCAGTCTATCCTAGCATACTGGTTCCTCAACCAATCCATGCCTAGGACTACATCATAGTCTGCCATAGGAAACTCTATGAATCTAGCGGGGAACTCCCTACCGCTAACTACGATCTGACACGAGGAAAACACTCGATCTACTCCCACAAGACCATTACCAGTAAGTATATTGAGCCTCACTGATAATGACTCGGGCTCCAATCCTATCCGTGTCGCGAATCTTGCAGACATGAATGAATACGATGCACCAGAATCAAACAATACCGAAGCTGGAAAGGAGTTGACGAGAATAGTACCTGCCACAACCTCACCTGGTGCAACTTCTTCTTCTATAGCCATCATCATGGCCTGACCTTGTCCTCTGGCTGCTGGTCCCCTCTGCTGGAAACCTCTCTGCCTATTCTGGGTCTGAGCTTGGGCTTGTGCATACTGCTGGGGGTACTGTTGCTGGAATGCCTGAGACTGAGGCGGCAAGGGCTTCGAAGACTGATACTGCTGCTGTTGAACTGGTGTTGGGGCTGGTCCTCTCACCGAAGAGCTAGAAGGGTTGGATGCTGATGAACTACCCCTATTCGGGCAAGCCCCTATCCTATGATCTGCTGCTCCACAAGCCAGGCACAATCCCTGCGCCCTGCGACAGTCTGCCACCACATGCCCTGGCTTCCCGTAATGAGAACATCCCATCGCGGAAGTCTGCTTCTGCTTCTGCTGCTGCGGGTACGTCGGGGTCGATTGCTGAACCGACGTTACTGAGGTCGCCCACCTCGGAGTTCCAATGGTCAATCCCCTAGCTGTCGGGGCTGGAGCTGATGATTGGTGCATCTGACTGTGGGACCGCTTCCTACCTCCGGTCCTATCCACGATCCTCTGGAAGGTGTACTCATGCCTCCTAGCTGCTCTCAAGACTGCATCGAACCTCTGGTGCTCGAACTGCTCAACCGCCAACAAGATCTCCAAATGCAGTCCCTGCTGGAACCGTTGGGCCCTATCAAACTCGGTCGCCACCAAGGTGGGGGCAAACCTACTGAGTCTAGAAAACTCCGATGCATAACTGTCAACTATCCTGCCTCCTTGCTTCAAGTTGGTAAATCTGGTCTGCAGGTCGTACCGAGCCACAGCATTGAAATACTTCGTCTGGAATCTCTCTCTAAACACTGCCCAAGCAATGGGTGCCACTAATCCTATGGCTTGCGCTGCCCACCAACTGCGAGCTAAATCCAACAAATGCAGGCATACCACTGCCACCTTCTCATTCTCGGGTGTCCTAGCTGCTTCCAGAATCACCTCGGTATCCTGAAGACATGCATCCGCGGCAACCGCATCCTCGGTGCCGTCGAAGAAAGGAGGGTTCAAGCGCTTGAAGCTGTTGGCCGCTGGGTTCCCTGGATGTCCGCCTCGGGTTAAAGCATCTTGAACTGTCTGGTACAGGGCGTCGCTTCGATGATCCTGGAAAGCTATCAAGGTTCTGATGAGGCCTACTAAGGTACCATCATCTGGCTCAGCGGGCTGGACGGGCCGAACTGGTGACTCTCCTCCAGTAGGTATCACTCTGAAGGCGACTCCGGAATGCTGGGCTTGATCTCCAGGTTGTTGCTGATCCACGGGACGTGCTCCACCTCGTCGATCGGGATGACCAGGTATAGTGCCGCTGAAGAAGACGACACAGGAAACAATAAGAAAAGGACCAGGATAGATCAATGGTATAAGCATAGGATCAGGGCAAGAATCCAGGGATTCAGAGGATACGAGCAGAGATCAAGGACGAGTACTGATTGAGACATCTATCTGGTAAACCCCCATACATCTTGATTTACAAGACCTGCATGGGCCACCACTTAAACCCTGTCACGCCCCAGAACCAGAATACTGGAGAGCGGGGGCAGACATAGCCAGCTACGTATATTGAAATAGAAACCACCTCGATATACGGTCACGGCTGTCTAGATATGTGAGGGTTTTCTACAAGCCAATAGTCTCTTATGGTCATGAACAAGCCTAGTGTCTCAATCACCACAAGTAAGTAAAGTCGTAAGATGTATGATCATTAAATATACAATAATAAGGCGTCCCAAATATTACATATTCAGTTGATCATGAAGCTAGTCGTTACAAAATGTTAGGACTAGCAAGAGTTTAGTCATACATGATCAACCCTAGGATTTGTCAATCATGTTTACAGCCCGTAGGCAGACAGTAAGTAAAAGTGCTCCGAGCTAACAGGTGCTCGTCGGCTAAACGCCTCAAAAGAATAATTTTTACAATAGCGTGAGCGAAACAAAATAGAAAACCCACTCTTGGCCCGGATTCCGTCTAGTGTTCACCATTGGGCTGGAAGCTTGGTAGATCCTCGGGAGCTGCTCCGAAATCTGGCCATGCAAAACCAGCTGGGTCAACCCCAGAAAGAGCAAGTGCCACAAGGGGGCCACGAAATAAGAACAAAGCCAGCAATCAGCACAAGAAAAATCTAATATTAAAACTAGAATTATAAAAACATGTCAGGATGATATACGATGAGATAACCATGAAACTATTCCGATAGCCAGGTTACAACCCGTAAACCAAACAAGGACCGGGGTTGTAACCCTTCATCTGAACAGAGCTTGGTTTTCCACCATTTATCGGCAAGATAATAATGTAAGCAATCAAGATAGGAAACAATCTGGTACTGGATCAAGACATGCCCGGACTGGTTATACTTTATTCAATCAATCACGGCCAAGCAGATACTACGGCTTACTACTTTAACTAACTAGGGTTATCACAGGCCTAATTACTAACAAGATGCAGTGAGATTGTTCAACAGCCACAAGCCCTGCAGACCATCCAGGCTACCCAGGACGAAAGATTAGGGTTGAATTCAGGTGGGTACATCGCCCAGGAGACAAATGTACCCTTAGGTGACTTAGAGGGTGCAACACTCGACTGTGTGCTGGAAATGTGCCCTACTCGACGGCAGGCTACAGATCCCAAGAGCGCCCAGGTAACGAGATTCCCTGTAGCTGTGTGATCTCTTCATGACTACTGTGTTATTCTAGTTATTAACCTTAATCCATTTTAGTAGGTACTCCTGACCGTGGTACTCAGGAGTCCCATCCTAGACATGATGCAAGACAGGACAAGTGGATTTAACAATCAAGCAAGAAAGAACCACCTACGGTGTCAAGGCAAGTCAAGTTAAGTTATCAAGATAAATCATGTCAGGGTACTTGTCAGGAGTGCGCCACGACGGGCCACTATCATGTCAGGTTGGTCATGTCAGGAGTGCACCACTACGGGTCACTGTCGTGTTATGCTAGTTCCTTGTCATACCAAGCCATGTACAATAGTCATTCCAAACATATTAAGTAAAATCAAGTTCATGACAAAAGGCGTAAGGATATAAAATGGGCATAAAATATCTAATAAAATATCAATAAACAGGACCATAGAAAAGCCAAGCTTAAAGAAAGGGGGTCAGGGGAGCAGCGTACGAAAAGTCACGCACGCTGAAAGAGCCGCGTACGTGAATGTCACGCACGCTACAGAGCAGTGTGCGTGAAAAGTCACGCACGCTCAAGGGAACAATGTGCGTGAAAAGTCACGCACGCTCAAGGAGCAGCTGCGTGAAAAGTCACGCACGCTCAAGGAAGCAGCTGCGTGAAAAGTCACGCAAGCTCAAGGGAGCAGCTGCGTGAAAAGTCACTCACGCTCAAGGAAACAGTGTGCGTGAAAAGTCATGCACGCTCAAGGGAACAGTGTGCGTGAAAAGTCATGCACGCTCAAGGGAACAGTGTGCGTGAAAAGTCATACACGCTCAAGGGAACAGTGTGCGTGAAAAGTCACGCACGCTCAAGGAGCAGCTGCGTGAAAAGTCACGCACACTCAAGGAAGCAGCTGCGTGAAAAGTCACGCAAGCTGAAGGGAGCAGCTGCGTGAAAAGTCACGCAAGCTCAAGGGAGACACGCTTCCAACAGGAAGCGTACTCAAGTCAGCGTACATAGCGCTAAATAGCGCACGTAGCTCAGTGTGCGTGAGCTAAGAAGCTCTGCATACTGCTCACTGTCTTCTCCAAACAGCAAGAACACCAACGAAGAACCCAAAGCTTCACAAGTTCATAACTTGGCCATCCGAACTCCAAATCCAGATTTCCAAGGCTCCAACTGGAGTAAAACTGAAAGCTCTTCCATATAGAAACATCAAAACTTATAGAAAACCAACATAAATAGCTCAAGCCATGCAAAATCCGAAAATAGAAATAACTTAGATCTACATCAACAGAGACTCCAAATCATAAAAACCCAAGAACTAATATTGATCTCCATGTCCTAAGCTAGCAAATAGACAAAGAAAAGAGGGTCCTCATGTAGTGGCAAGATGCACTTGCCTAGGGTTAGGAGAGTTGTGGCGGAAGGAGAAGAAGAAGAAGAAGGAAATTAATGGTGTTTATGAAGAGAGAGAAGAGGTTGGTGGAGTTATAAAGAGGGTGTTGTGGTGTTTTTGAGGGTGGAGCTTAGGGCTATGGTGTTCCAACACATAAACCAAACCAAACCGATTCCAAACCAAACCGATTCCAAACCAATTAAAACCGGGCCAAGCCCAAAACCCAAAATACGAGAAATACCGAAATTCCACAAGTCAAAAAAAAAATAAAATACATGTCAAAATCTAGATACGAGTATAAACACGAAATACGAGAAATACGAGAAATGAGGGTGACAATGTGTGCCGCGGTTCTTTCTGCGGGGGCTCTCTCAGCGGCGGCTGGGAGCTCCCAGGTTTCTAAGGCCTCGGCCCGGGATGACGAAGGTTTCCTCGGGCCTGTCTCCGAGATCGCTGAACTTCAGTAAGGTGATGCCGATCTCGTTGCATCCCCTTCCGAGAGTGCAGGGGCGGAGGAGCCTATTATCCCTGACTCAGAGACTGCTGGTGAAGAGGTTGCGGTGGCTGTAGGCGAACCTCAACCTCCACACTCCTCCACTGGTAAGATAAGCCAAATATTGACTAGTGAGGGGGCTTATTTGCTCTATCAACATATCCTTCAGGTCAAATCGATTCATGGTTGCCTTGGCCCTACAGGTCCTGACCCTTTACTTCCCACCGCGGATGTTCCTGGGGAAGGCTCGGCCTGCCGCGACCTGGGAGAAAGGAGTATTTCCTCTCCTTCGCCGTCCCATGTCGAGGGACCTCCCGCCAGCCTCGGGCAGATGGAAATGGAACTGGTGATGGTCTCCGTCTCATCCTCTGCTAATTATACGGTTCCAGAGATTGACCTCTCGATCCTGCCGAGCATTCAAGTTCTGCGGGCTACCGAAGAGGAGTTGGCCGCTGTTCATGCGTCCTTCCGTACGGAGTTTGTTTCTCTTGTGGCAGGAGCGGCAGATTCTGTTGCATCTTTTTTAGCGTTGCCGGCTACACTCCCGTTGACACCGGCTTCCTCGGAGGCTCTAGACGAGGTGACGCAGGATGTGGTCGATAGCTTCTATCGCCATTTAAAGAGGGGCGTAGATGCTACAGTAGAACATGGGACCTCTTTTACTCTATCTTTGTGGTGCGCTCGGGGTCAGGTTACAACTTTGAAGTCTCTTTCTGGCGGGGTGGGGTTGGCTGCACTCGTGGAGCCTAAGTTGGCAGAGGTTGATCAGCTTGTGACCCAATTGCTGGCGATACGGCAGGCGGGCTTGCCCGCTGCTACTGAATGGGAGCGGGGCTTCCTTATTGCTGCTCGGGATAGGATCAAGCTCGCTCGAGATACTGCCGGGCCAGTTGTGCAGGGGGACCTTGACAAGTTCTCCGCTTCGTATGACAGGCTGGGTCGTCGAAGTCAGGCATGTCGGGCTCGGAAAGAGTCTGCTTCTCGTGGAATCGCTGATACGAAGGAGCGAATTCTCGCACTCCAGAGGGAATTGACCTTCTTAGAGTCAGAGCTAGAGGCTGCTCGTGCGGAACACGAGTCGATCGCTCGGGAGGCCGAGAGGGTTTCCCGCTCTTCTGTCAACCTGGAGCGGGCCTTTAAGAGATTTGAGGATAACTGGCAAGCCCATGCTCAACTGGAGGACGAGGCGGTGCTGACCCAAGAGGCGGTGCGTCGGGCTACCCATAGGTTTGAGCGGTCGGTTGCCTTGCTGACGGACCGTCTCACGGCGTTATGTGCCCCGGAACAGTAATCAGCTTTCTGTTTTTCTTTTGCTGTTGTTTTCTTTTTCGTCTTTTTGTTTTGATTTTGTAAAGGATGTGATCCTAAATGATGTAGCACTTTTAATTTTGAATGAATAAGCCTGTTTCAACTTATCTTCTCTTTCTTGTACTTGCGATATTCGTGGAATTGGACTTGTTGGGGGATTATTTGTGGACCCGTCACCCTGGGCGTACCTTAGTTTTAGGTATGAGTAACAAGTTTTGGAGATGAATACCTAGAACAACTTCGCGATAAGACAGCTATAGAAGTTTTTGGTATTCAGGAGAATGCCAAGGAGCAGCTGGACTCTCAGGCATGATAGGGAAGGGATGGGCACGTACTGGAGATCCGGTACAGCATCTGTGGTCGACTGAGGACATTTGTGGTCAACAGAGGACATTTGTGGTCAACAGAGAACGTTTGTGGTCAACAGAGGACATTTGTGGTCAACAGAGGACATTTGTGGTCAACAGAGGACGTTTGTGGACCTATTATCCTTGTCGTACTCCGGTTGTGGGTACAGATAATAGGTTAAAAGGTAACCGACATACTTACTCAGAGGTAATAGGGACATGGCAAGCATGAAGGTTTCTTCGACGGAGCCTTCCCACTCAGGGGTAATGAGGATATGGCAGGAGTGGGCTCAATGAAGAGGGGGTACATAGAACGAATAGAGGTAGGAGAACGTGGAAGTTCTATGCGAGGGAGCGGTTTGTTTTTTTGGTGGAAGTGAAAACGACTCAGAGGTAATGAGGACATGGCCGTTTCGGAAATTTATGGATCGGTTACCCTTTTTGTGCACTGGGAGTGCGGGTAGTGGATCATGAGGGAGGATCTCTTCTAGGAAGAAAGTTCAGAGGTATAATCATACATGACTTACTATCTGAAAGAGTGACCGAAATGTGAGTTCAGAGGCACCAGCGGGTACATAACTCAGTAATTTAGAATATTAAGAAAGTGTGAGTTCAATGGCACCAGCGGGTACATGACTCGATAATCTGAAGGGAATGTGGAGGTGAGTTTAGCGGTACCAGCCGGTACATGACTCGATAATCTGAAATATTGTGGATGTGAGTTCAGCGGTACCAGCGGGTACATGACTCGATGATCTGGAGTGAATGTCGTTTAGACATAATATTTCTTCAGGAACTTACCGTTGACGGGCAACATGATCAAGTCTCCGTTTTGTTTTGCGAGGCGGTAAGTACCGTTGGAGAATACTGCCTCAATGATAAATGGGCCTTCCCACTTTGGCTGGAATTTGTCGGCGGTCTTGTGAGTCATGACCATTGGCCCCCGGACTGCCAGAACGAGATCGCCCACCTGGAATGTTCTGATTTTGACCTTCTTGTTGAAGGCTCCGGAGATACGTGCTTGGTATAGCTCAATTCATTGCTGAGCCAAGAGGCACTTTTCATCTAATGCCTCCAATTCCTGTAGCCGACGATGGTGGTTTTCGTTTGTCGTTAATTGATGTGTGAGGGCGACGCATAGTGAGGGGATCTGAGTCTCCAATGGGAGTACTGCTTCACTCCCATACACCAGGAAGAATGGTGTATTCCCGGTGGCTGTTCGAACTGTGGTGCGATAAGCCCATAAGCATTCATCGAGCTTCTCGTTCTAGTCGCATTTGTTGGAGGAGACAAACTTCTTGAGGAGTTTGATGATTATTTTGTTGAATGCCTCCGCCAACCCGTTCGTTGCCGGGTTGTACGGTGTCGAAGCGACATTCTGAATACGGTGCTTATCGCAAAACCGATAAGATGCGTGATTTGCAAACTGCGGACCATTATCATGGATGATCCTTCGGGGCAGTCCGAAGCGGTAGATGACGTGATGATTAAGGAAGCTGATCACGTTTGAAGTCTTGACTTCTGCGAGTGGGACAGCTTCCGCCCATTTGGAGAAGTAATCAGTGATCGCAAGTATGAAGCGATGTCCTCGGGAGGAAGGTGGGGGTGATTAGACCAATGATATCCATTTCCCATGCTTCGAATGGCCAGGACGCCACTGTCGAATGTAGAAACTCGGATGGTTGGTGAATGAAGTCCGCGTGGACTTGGCAGGCTTTGTATTTTTTAGCATAATCTATCGCATCTGCCACCATCGTGGGCTAATAGTAGCCCATTCGTCGAAGGCGGTCTTACAATTTAGGATCGGGTTGGTGGGCCCCGCAGACGCCATCATGAGCTTCTCGTACGACTTCTTTGGCTTCTGTGTTTGACAGACACCGAAACAGTAATCCGTCGTAGGACCGGCGATACAGCATTTTCGTCTCTGTATCGTAGAAGAATCTGAGAGAACGCCGTCTGATGGAAGTGGCTTCCTTTGGGTTCTCGGGCAGGATGTCGTAGACGACAAAGTCGATGAATGGTTGTCTCCAATCTGGGGCATCATCGATCGTCTGTGCAGAATAACTTGCCACGAATTGCACATTGTTCTTGGGATAGACCAGTTCGTGGCCTATCACATCCACTGATTGTCGATCATAGTTCGGAACTGCTAGGGAAGCGGCAAGACCAGCTAAGGCATCAGCTTCGATATTTCAGAGTCTGGGGACATGTTCGATGAACAACCCCTCGAACGACGAGATGATGTCAATCGCTATTTGGTGATAAAGGATCATGTCTTCGTAGCGGACCTCGAATGACCCCGGATCTGATTGACGATTAGTTGGGAATCGCCGTATGCTTCAAGGTATTCTATCTCCAGCTCTCTTGCGAGTTGGAGGCCAATGACCAGAGCGTTGTACTCGGCCACATTGTTAGAGCAGGGCTCTGTGAGGGAATAAGCGCGGTTAATCACCAATCCGGAAGGGGAGATCAGCACTACCCCGACTCCGACGACTATATTAGCTTTAGGTCCGGTCCTCGAAGCACCGTCGAAGAACATTCGCCATATATTATCGTGAGAGGTTGCATACGAGTCGGAGACCTCATTTAGGATCTCTTCGTATATTCTGGAAGACTCCGAGCCTGGGTGGGATGCTAAGAAGTCTGCCAGGGCTTGACCTTTGACTGCCTTTTATGGGATGAAGATCATATGATAAGAGAACAGCAATATTGCCCATGTAGCGAGGCGAGAGCTGAGTGCCCCTGGTTTAGTCATGAGGACCCTGAGAGGGTTGACTCGTGAGATCACATGTATCGTTTGTCCGGTGACATAGTGTCGCATTTTCTGAATGGCAAACACCAGGGCGAGGCATTCCTTCTCTACCGCGGTGTATCGGTGCTCCGGCCCAATCATCATTCGACTGAGGTAATATATGGCTTGCTCATGGCCTGCGTCGTTGTTTTGTGCCAGCAGAGCCCCAAGGGAGTGTTCCATTGCTCGTACATAGAGCATGAATGGTTTTCCAGGAACCGGGGCCACCAAAACTGGAGGATTTGACAAATATTCTTTGATGCTGTCGAAAGCACGCTGACGTTCCTCGTCCCATACGAATGAGACTCCTTTCTTCATGAGGTGCGTGAACGGTCGGCATCGCCCGAAGAGGTTGAAAATGAACCTCCTGATGTAAGCTAGCCTCCCTTGAAGGCCTCTGAGTTCGCAGAGATTTCTTGGGGGACCTATCTCCATGATTGCCTTCGTCTTCTCAGGGTCTACATGGATACCCTGTGTAGTGATGATGAATCCCAAGAACTTCCCGCTGGATACGCCCAGAAAGGACTTCGTAGGGTTCATTTTCAAATTGTGCGCTCGCATTAGGTCGAATACCGTCCTTAGATCCTGCAGATGGTCTCCCTTGCAGCGACTCTTAACGGCTATATCGTTAATATATCACTCCACTGTCTTGCGTAAGTGGTCTCTGAAGATGATGCTCATGGCTCTTTGATATGTGGCGCCAGCATTCTTTAAACCGAAAGGCATAACTGTGTAGCAGTATGTGCCAATCGTTGTTCAAAAAGATGTATGCTTTTCGTCGTCAGGAGACATATTGATTTGGTTGTACCCCGAGAAGCCATCCATGAATGACATACGTTCGAAATTACAGGTATTGTCGATCATGATGTCTGTGATAGGAAGGGGGAATTCATCTTTGGGGCACGCCTCATTCAGATAGCGGAAGTCGATACAGATTCGAATCTTCCCGTTCTTCTTGAGGACGGGCACTATATTGGCGATCCAATCGGGATGTTATTCCTCACGAATGAAACCGCTGGCTATCAGTTTGTTGACTTCGGCTTCGATCGCGTCCATGATGCCTGGGCAGAAGCGTCGCTGTTGTTGTTTGACTGGCTTTGCATCCGGCCGAATATTGAGTTTGTGAAGAGCAATGTCAGGATTTAACCCTGGCATGTCTTCATAGATCCAGGCGAACACATCAATGTATTCTCTGACAAGTTTTAGCAGCGACTCCTGCTCTTCGTCTACTAGGCATTTACTGACGAAGATCGGTTTTGGAGAATTTGCTGCCGAAATCCACTTGTATGACCTCATCTTCAGTAGGAGGTTTTCTCTGTTCGAACCGCTTTTCCTATTGTGCGTCCAATTGCTGGGCCCACGGCTCTAGCTCGAGGATTTCGGGGATATCTTCGTCTTCTTCGTAAGCGTCGGCGAATGCCATGTTGACTGCATGACTTGTCTGAACACATCTCCGATGCTGGTATCCGAGTCCAAAGTTGGTGACCCGGTTGAATGTGACTGCCAGTCGCATTCTTCATCTGAACTCTCAGGGGTTGTAGTAGGCGTTACATACCCCAACCCGCATCGAGTTTTGCTATAGTAGTCTCGTGGTTTGCCCGTCGAGACTGGCGGCTTCAAAGGTAATCGTCGCCCAGTACCGTAGTTCAAACCTGGCGTCATCTTCAGATCATACCCCTGTTTCTGTATAAGATATTTGGATTGAGGGCTATAGAGATACAGAGGCAGTCTCCCGGGATCTGACCCGAGGTCGGCTTCCTCTATGGTGAAGGGATGCGGGTTGCTCGTCTGGCCGAAGATGATTGGATGGTCCCCTCCCTCGATTATTCGGTAAGCGTCTTCTACTGGAGTAAGCAGGATCACGGTGTACACATTTGTCACCTGTGTGTGTAGGTGAGTGCCTATACCGTGTTCCATAGCATACATTCTACATAGCTTATTGAGCTCGGTATAGTTCAAAGATAACCCTTTATTTTTGAAGTAAGGTATCTTTTCTAGGGGTATTACATCATCAGCGGAGGGGACATCAGTGTAGGCAGCCACATACTTGGCTAGCTCTGGTTCCTCTTCGGCTACCTTCTGTGTAAATGAAGACTGAGAGGACGACCTGGGAAGCTTGATTGTCAGTGGTTCAGTTGATGGAGCAGAGCGTGGAGTCGTTGGCAGACTAGCGACCCCCAATTTGGCATTTGATGTGGAGCGAGGAGTAGCCGGTTCGCTAGAAGTGTCAGACCTCGCATCGGGGTGACGACCCTTCTTGGGAAGGCGTATTGTCAGTGGCCTATCGGAGGGATTGAGCTTCTCCGTTTGGGGTTGACCGACTCTCGGCAGTCTGATTGTCAATGGCCCCGTTGTGGGTCTCGACACTTGGCCGGACCTTGGCAGCCGGATTATCATCTGCTCCTCCTGCGCCGAGAGGCTGATCGCGTCCTTCCGCATAGTGGCGGGTAAGGGGTGCAGACTTGCCCAGTTTGTGAGCTTGGAGGTGGATCGTCAGAGGTTCTTCTGATCCTGTGGCCGTTTCGGTACCAGCTTGTTCATTTCCTTCATCAAGGTGCCTCTTCGACTTTTTGTATAGGCAGGAGTCTGAGTAGTAAGATTAGACCCCTTTGAAGGGATCGATATCAGCAAATTCCGTCCTCACGAAGCCGTGTTTGTCGACATATTTGAAGCACTGGTGTAGCGTGGAAGGCACGATCATATAATCGTGTATCCATGGGCGCCCCAAGAGGATATTGTAAGAAGTGTCTGCATCTATGACGTAGCAGGTGACTTCGGATTGGAGATTGCCAATCTGACACTTCAGACGAATCTTCCCGATTGGGTAGCTCCTGCCCGAATTGAAACCGCTAATAGCGGTGCTCGTAGGTGTCAGGCGATGCATTGGAATGCGGAGATGATGTACAAACCCTTCGGGATGATGCTTATGGAAGAGCCAGGATCTATGTGCATCCGATCCACCTTCACGTCGCCGATGTATCCCGTGTAGTATAGCGGGCGATCGTGTAGGTTGGTTTTGATGAGCATGTCCTGCGGAGTGAAGGCGATGTTGGGTATTGCTCCCGTGCAGGCACTGTCTTGGAGATCCACGGGTGAGTTCTCCCCGGTGAGGTTGGATTGAGCCAGATAGACATCGGCATTTTGGAGTGCTTCGCTTAATGCAATACGAACGTCCTTGGAGAGCCTTAGGAGTTCGTACAGTGACAACTTGGCCGGTGTGTTAGCCAATTGCACTAAGATGTCAAAGTTGTAGGGCCTCTCTAGCCCTTAAGCTGCCTCTTTTCGGAGGGATTTGTCGAAGCGAGTCTCCCTCGGCCTTGTCTTGTCGGTCGTCGAAGGCTGAGCCGGTCCCGGAGCATCAGTTGTAGTGGGTTGATGATTTTCAGCTGGATTGTCAACCACAGGTTGGGATTGTGCTCCGGACCGCGTGACGACGGCTGTAGCTTCCTCGTTGTCTGTCGAGATTGTGTGGCAGGTCCTGACTTTTCCACTTTTCTTCTTGTTGGTGGAAGATGGTGTGGGCCGAGTCACTTCTGACACCAAGTCTGGATGGATCCACATGACCTTCCCTCGTGATGTGGTGAGGGGTACTAGACCGGCTGCCTGATCTCGGGAAGGTGGAAGATTGGTAATCTCCATTGTCGCGAGAGGGATGGGGACCACCCCGTCTTGAGTTTTTGTTGGAGGGAAGCTATCGAATTATACGGACACCATATTGGCCGCCACGGTTACCTCTTCGAAATCGATGGCCAGAGCGTTTGAGTCGATGAGGTTTTGGATGTACCGTTTTAGCTGGTGGTAATCGTGTGTAGCATAATGAACATAACGATGATAATGGCAGTACTTTGGATTCTCCATCTCTGCCGGCCGTAGTTCCCGTCTTGATGGAGGAAGCTGAATTCTATCCCCTTGTATGAGCATGTCCAATATGGTCTTAACGTGACCGTCTTCGAAGGAGTAAGTGATTTGCGGCCATTGTTTGTCTGCTGGCTTTGGCTCAGGTTTTTGTGCTGTATCGGCCACCATAGCCTGCTTTCCATTGCTATCCCGATTGTTGGAGGGGCTACTCCCATTATCGTTGTTGGGACGCTTGCCCTTGTTTTCTCCTTCCGAGATGTGCAATCCCAGTTGGCGAGCCTTCTTCAATCGTTCTTCGGCGCTCGTGGCGCTGATGATGAACGTCTTCCAATCTTTGAATTGACTTTCGCCCATCCAGAGACTGATCGTTGGAAGCAGTCTCTTTTGGCAAATTTTAATTAAAGAGGAATCTGGATTTCCGGAGGGTAGCTTCATGGCGGTTTGGCAGAACCGCTCAATGTAGTTCCTTGTCAGCTCCTTCTTCCCTTGGACGACGTCCATGAGGGTGGACATGGTGACGTCCTGCCCTACTTCGTAGAATCTCTCCAAGAACAGGCGCTTGAAGCCGACAAATGAGTGGATGCAGTTGTCCGGCAGATTGCGATACCAGTCAAAGGCGACTCCTTCCAATGCTCCAATGAATAATCGTATGAGGATAGCATCATCAAGGGGCAGATGGTCGGTGGTAACCTCGAAGTAAGTGATGCACCGACTTGCTGAGGTCTTGCCATCATACGGGTTGATATTGAACGGCTTATATTTTGGTGGGAATGGAACATCCCTCCATTCAGCAGGGTATGGTTGTCGTATTCTGAGGTCTTGAGCATTTTCCCGGGCATGGAACATGGCTCGGAGCTCCTGAACCTCTCTTCTTACTTCTCGGGCCTCATCTGTCGCGGTAGGGGCTATTATTTCGGAAGGATTATTGTACGGGTTCGGTACCGCTGAGTTCGAGTCCGCATTGATCGCGGGACCCGTGCTTGTTTGGCCAGGTGTTCCTCCTTGCAGAGTTGGAAGAGCCGCCTTGATTTAATCTACAGATTTGACCAGGGCCTGGCCTCCAGAGTATCGATGCGCTGGCGATCACTGGAACCACTTTGATTGATGTCTGTCATGAACACCGTCCTTATATGATGAGAAACGGAAGGGACGGTGGAGGATGTATCCTCCGAGTCATACCCATGTACCGAGAAGTCATCGGGATATATGGGAATATTCTCTTCTGGTTCGGACTCGGAGGGAACAGTACCCCCGGCTTCAGAGCTTGTTTCATCTTGAGAGTCATGGACGTCCTCGGGGATGCCAGCCTCGGCTATATCTGATGGGGGAGTTATCTCCCTTGGCTCGCCTTCTTGGAATATTGGATTGTTGTGGAGGCTCGGAGGGTGCTACCCCCAGCCCCAGCAACCCCCTGTATTACGGACGACGGGCCTCCCACTGTAGTAGATTTCGTCTTAGAGCGAGTACCTTGGAAAACTCCGGTGGTGGGCACCCGCTTAGACAATAGTCTTTTAGTTGCAGTGGTTGAGGTCTTCGGGCTGGAGATGCTTACCTTCTTCCCTCTCCCCTCGGCGGGGACTTTCTTAGTGGAATTGCAGGAGACAACAGGAGGTGCCTCGTCTTCTGAGCTCGGATACTGTAGTCTTTGGAAGACTGACGGCCGGCCTTCCATCACTGCCGTGTTGTTGCAATAGCAATTGACGATGGTTTGGGTGCAGTGACGTCCAAGCGAGGACCCTTTGCACACCGAAGCCCCTTCTCTTTCCTTGCGCTTGTGGAGGATCGCCTCATACAGGTCAGAGGAACCACTTTGTCCTTTTGCCGCCGGGGGCTGGACTCGAGTGGTCTTATACAACTTCCCATCAGAGGCCCACGTGATAGTCAATGGGGCGCCCCGATAGTCAGAGGTTAGGGCAGCTGACTGGGCTTGATGAGCCCGCGCTGCCCTAGACTTTTTCTTTTTAGCACTTGCGGGTGTGTAATAGGAAGAGTCTAAGTTGAATACCATAGAGTCTGGCTTATCATCCAGAGACCCATCAATGTCAGGACCGTATGAGAGACGGTCGAAGACTGATTGAGAGAAGCATGGAACAGCCGGTATGCGGCTAGAATTAGGAACCGTGCAGGCTGTCTGCATGCGGCTATCTTTAGCTGCCGGCTGAGTTGCTTTGGTGCGATTAGTAGGAGTCGCGATCATGCAGACTGGCCACATGCGGTTGGCAATTGTGGCCGCATGGGTTTTCTACAAGCGATTGACTTCAGTAACCGCATAAGCTTCATCCGTGTGGTTGGCAACTGTAGCCACATAAGCTATGCGGCTGACAGATGTGACCGCATGAGTTTTCTTCATGCGGCTAGCGGATGTGGCCGCATGAGCTTTTTCCATGCGGCTAGCACCCTTATGCGGCTCGGATCGCATAGAGTTCCTCTTTGCCCCTGCAAGTCCAGCATCATAGTGTTTTCTTCTGCCGGACTTAGGGATAGCAGAGTTGCCTACGGTCTGAAGTAGGGCCGCAGGAGAATCTTGCTCGCCGTCTTGAACAACAGAGGGTATTTCTGCAAGAACTTCAGTAGAAACGAAGGATGGGGGTCTCCACTCCTTGCGGGCCTTTTTCGTGTTTGCTCGCTTCTGGACCGGGCCAGCGCTCTTGTCGGAGAGCATTTTTTCGAACGCCTGTTGGTCGAACCGGGCGACCATCTTCTGTTGCGTGGAGCCAAGCTTGGCGGCATCCGATTGTGTCACCAACTCCTCAGCCGTGGAGAAGTTTGTCCCCAGCAGAGTCGCCATCGTGTTTGCCATGAAATATAAAAGAACAGAACAATTATCGGAGGACCAGACTTTTACTTTACGTTACAAACTCGCTTGTACAAAGAAAGCCTAGGGACGAAAACCTAGGTACAGCAGTCTAAGTACAATTGTTTATTTTAGATTTTGGGAGGTGACGATAGAGGTTCGGGAAGGCGACGGCAGCCCTCCCTTACTCCTTGGATGATCGGTATGCAGCCTTGGCTCTTGTGAAGAGATGGTTGGCGCTGATGAAGAAATGCTCTTCTTGCTCTCCCTCTATTATTCTTCTGGCTTCTCTCTCTCTGTGTGTATTTTCTCTCTGATTATTGGGGGAGTCTCTCTGTATCTCTCGCAAAGAAATGGCACCTTGCTTATTTATAGGAGTGGGGGCATCATTAGGGTTTGGATGATTACCCATTCTCCAAGTAGCGGCGGCCTGATGTTTAATCAATCTGGACCATTAGTCTTAAGCATGAGGGATCTGGGCCATAAATATGGATAGTATTGAATCCTGTGAATGATTAATGTTGATTGCTTTAAATCTTCATGATTGGTTGTGTCAAGCTTGGATCTCTCGCTACGTGTCCCATTGGCTTGATCACGAGTGGTATGCCCTGATCTCGTTAATTATGAGGACAACGTTAAATATGGTTATTGGGATCTGGTAAATCTCTGATTGATTTAAAACCACGCGTCCCATAATCACCCTGCTACCGGCTGTCAAGTCATGGGGGCAATTGAATCTCTGCCACGTGTCTTAATGGTGGACCCTGCCAGAGCCGCATGATATCCATGAACCGCATGAGACAGCGTCTCAGTGAGCCGCATAGGTATAGTACTTGCGAGCCGTATGGGATGGCTTCTTGGTGAGCCGCAGGAAGATGATTCTTGCCAGCCGCATTAAGCTGTTCATCAATTGAGCCGCATGGGTGTAGCCACGTGGCAGTCTTGGATCGTGTCGGAGATTTTCTCCTGTTCCCGAAGAGTCTGTCATTACGACAGGACCATCATGGTACTTTATGTCAAAGCGCCGTCAGCTGTCAAATCAGGGCAGAGCATTAAGCATTAAATAAGGCCATTTACTTGACGGCGAGCTGTGTGAAGGGATCCCACGGGGACACGTGGTGTTGATCGAGCCGTATATCTCTGTTGGTCGTTTGTGAGCCGCATATACTTTCGAGCCGCATGAGGCTGGGGGACTCTTTGAACCGCATGGGACTGTCCCTATGTAAGTCGTATGGATTCTTCTGCTCTGAGCCGCATGAGACTGAGAGTCTCTCCGAACTGCATGGGACTGCCCCTGTATGAGCCGCATGGAGTTCTCCTGTTCCGAGCCGCATAGAGCATCATTCTGATATTGTTCATGCTTCTACACCTGCATATAGGAATAGGAATATCTCATCCAGAACTACTACTACCTCTTGACTTCCAACTCTTCGAAACTTCCTTGATTATTCGATTTACTTCATATCTAATCTTCCTAGTATCAAGTTATCTTCTTCATGCCAACAGTATGCATCTAAGAAGCGGACGCACTTCTTCCTTGGCCCTCACATCTGGTGAAGAGGCTACTTCGTAGGGACAGAATCCTTCCAAGACTCCAGCGACACCATACCAGCCAGGACAGTCGCAGCCTACTACGACACCGACGACGGAGTGCCCGGAGATCGCAGCACCCCTAGGCAGCCAGGCTGGATAGACCACTACCATGCCACCGGAAGGAAATGTACCACTGCCTCCACCACCACCATTTCCTCAGCAGTTTCATCCATAGTCGGGACCTCAGATGCCTCCACCACCGACTGATGGGAGCCCTACTTCACAGTTTATGTACGCCTTGATGCAGGCTCAGTAGCAGTAGACTGAGCTGATAAGATAGACGATAATGGCAGCATTGGCTAGACCTCCACCACCAGCTCCAGTACTAGCACCGGCTCTGCATCCTTATGAAGGCTCTATCAAGAATTTTACAGATATGAACCCCAAGGCCTTTAGAGGAACAGAGAAGCCATTAGAGGTGTCACGGTGGCTTATTAGTACAGAAAAGCTACTGAAGGCATCCCAGTTGCCAGCTCGAGATTGGATGACAGCAGTGGACCTACTATTAGAAGATAATACTCACCACTGGTGGAAGGTAAAAGAGAGACGATTAGGCACTATGATCACCTGGAAGCAGTTCTATGATGCGTTTTATGAGAGGTTCTTCCCTATTAATGTCAGAGATGGTCTCCATGACCAGTTCCTTCATTTGAAGCAAGGGAATATGACAATTGATGAGTATGACTCCGAATTCAATCGCCTGAGTCGATTTGGTACGGGATTGATTCCGACAGAGTTAGAGAAGGCAAGGAGATTTCACCAGGGGCTGGCACCAGAGCTCAAGTCTTATACGACTACCCAGTCTCGAGTCTCCCATTCAGCTATCTTGGAAAAAGCTCGTGCTCAGGAGATTCTTCGCAAGTAGCAGCAGCAGACGTCGAGATGCCATACCACAGCAGTTATACCAGCCAGAGCTATACAGGGAGGACCTATTAGGAGGGCCGCCGGACAGTTCCAGCAGAGGCACACACCTTATCAGAAGCCCACCTACAACTTTTATAGAAAACAGGGGCATATCAGAGATGACCGTCGACTTCGTTTTTGCTTATGTATGAGATGTGGATCAGGACAACACTTGGCCAGAGATTGTCCTGAGCAGCAGGCTCTAGTTCAGGCACATCAGGCCCAGAGGCCTACACCCCTCAGCACCCTATTATCACCGAGTTCGAGGATGTATTCCCTGAGGAATTTCCAGGACTGCCACCCGATCGAGATATTGAGTTTTCCGTTGAGCTTATCCCCGGAGCCGAGCCTATTTCATCTCGAGTATATCGTCTAGCACCCAAGGAGTTGGTAGAGATAAAGACGCAGATTGATGACTTATTGGAGAAGGGCTTTATTCGTTCTAGTGCGTCACCGTAGGGAGCACCCATTCTTTTTGTGCCTAAGAAAGACGGAACAGTGCGCATGTGCATCAACTACAGGGCTTTGAATGCAGTGACGGTGAAGAACAAGTATCCCTTGCCACGTATAGACGATCTATTCGATCAACTGAGTAGAGCAAAAGTATTCTCCAAGATTGACTTACGATCGGGCTATCACCAATTGAAGGTTCGGAAGGAAGACATTGCAAAGATGGCTTTTCGATCAAGGTATGGACACTACGAGTTCTTGGTCATGCCTTTCGGTTTAACCATTGCACCCGCAGTCTTCATGAATTTGTTGAACAAGATCATTCACCAGTACTTGGACAAATTTGTAGTAGTCTTTATAGATGATATCTTGATTTACTCCAAGAGTCAAGAGGAGCATGAGCAGCATCTACGGATAGTATTGGGAACGTTGAGGAATGAACGACTTTTTGCGAAGCTTAGCAAGTGTGATTTCTTTCTCAAAGAGGTATCATTTCTTGGTCATATTGTAACGGACGATGGTATATCAGTAGACCCAGAGAAGATCACAGCTGTCAAATCATGGCCCGCTCCCACATTAGCTTCAGAAGTGAGAAGTTTCCTCGGACTTGCGGGTTACTACCGACGGTTCGTAGAAGATTTCTCTCAAATAACGGGGCCTATGACTCGATTAACTTGCAAGGATCAGGAGTTTGTATGGACAGATGAGTGTCAAGCCGCATTTGATGAGTCAAAAAAGCGATTGACCACAACACCGATCTTGACACTACCATCGGGCCCGGGAGGATTTGTGATCTACAGCGACGCATCCGGGAAGGGATTAGGATGTGTATTGATGCAGCACGGTCGGATAGTAGCATATGCATCACGACAGTTGAGAGTGCATGAGAAGAATTATCCGACCCACGATCTAGAGCTCGCAGCGATTATCTTTGCTTTGAAGCTATGGAGACACTACTTGTACGGCGAGAAGGTTGACATCTACACTGATCATAAGAGCCTCAAGTACGTGTTGACACAAAAAGAGTTGAATATGCGACTGCGACGTTGGTTGGACTTGATAAAGGATTATGAAATCGAGCTTCATTATCATCCGGGCAAGGCTAATGTCGTGGCAGACGCATTAAGCCGTAAGCCCATGGAACCCTTTTTGACTACGCAGAAGGAGTTGATTAGAGACTTGGAGCAGCTTGGTATTGAAGTAGTATTGCCTGGAGCAGAAGGTGTATTAGCCAACCTCCAAGTGCAATCATCATTGGTAGAGCGCATCAAGGCAACATTGCCCAATGATGCTAGATTTCGACGGCTCAAAGAGAGGACTGAAGCAGGAGAGCAGACGGGATTGAGGATCCACCCCGATGGGATATTGCGATGTGGTGATCGCATTTATGTTCCCAATGGAGAGTTACGGCAGGAGCTGATGGCAGAAGCTCACAGTTCGACTTACTCTATTCATCCCGGAGGAACCAAGATGTATCGCAACTTACGACAGTATTATTAGTGGCACAGAATAAAGCGAGAGATAGCTCGTTTCGTTGCCAAGTGCTTGGTATGTCAACAAGTGAAGGCAGAGAACCAGAGGACGGTCGAATTGTTGCAGCCGCTACCCATTCCCGAGTGGAAGTGGGAGCACATCACTATGGATTTCGTCACAGGTTTTCCTCGGAGTCCTAGGGGACGTGACGCAGTGTGGGTGATTATGGATAGACTTACCAAGTCAGCCCATTTCTTACCTTTTAGAGTGGGCCAGTCGACCGAGGTATTGGCAGAGATGTATATGGAGCAGATTGTGAGATTACACGGTGTGCCTGTTAGTATTGTGTCGGACCGTGACTCTAGATTTACCTCATATTTTTGGAGAAGCATGCAAGAGAGTTTGGACACCCGATTTAAGTTTAGCACAGCATACCATCCTCAGACAGACGGTCAGTCGGAGCACACCATTCAGACACTAGAAGATATGTTAAGAGCGTGCATACTTAATTTTGGCGGTTCATAGGAGGACCATCACCATCTTGTTGAGTTTTTCTACAACAATAGCTATCAAGCGAGCATTCAAATGGCTCCGTTTGAGGCATTGTATGGTAGGAAGTGTCGGTCTCCTGTTTGTTGGAGCGACATAGGAGAGCGACAGCTATTGGGTCCCGAGTTAGTCTTGAGCACAGTGGAGACAGTGAAGAAAATTCAGGGCCACCTGCGAGCAGCGCAGGATCGTCAGAAGCAGTGGGCAGATAATTGTCGTCGACCTTTGGAGTTCAAAGAGGGCGACCATGTGTTCTTGAAGATATCCCCCACTAAACGCACGATTCGATTCAGAGGACGTGGCAAGTTGAGTCTAAGGTACATCGGGCCTTTCGATGTCTTGGAACATGTTGGAGAGGTTGCCTATAGATTGGCCTTGCCACCGTCACTAGAGGGAGTACATGACGTGTTTCATGTATCTCAGCTGAGAAGGTATATGGCGGACAGCAACCATGTGCTTGATCACTCCGAGATCACAGTTGGACCGAGTTTGTCGTACGAAGAGCAACCTGTAGGTATCCTCGATCGCCGAGTGAAGGTGTTACGGAATCAATCTATCCCATTGGTTCGTATGGCATGAAAGCATCACTCGCCAGGGGAGTCTACTTGGGACCGCGAGGACGATATTCGAAATCACTATCCGCATTTGTTCGAAGATGAAGGTATGTCTTGCATTAAGGTTCTTAAATTAATAACAATTTCTTTGCATGTACACACATCTATTATAATATTTAGGATACCTATATATACATCTCACACACACACACACACATATATATATATATATATATACATGTGCATGTGTTCAAGTGTGTGTGGGTGAAGAGAGGGTGTAGGTGTGAGTGTCACATGAGAGTGTGACCTGGTGTCAATGTGAATTAAATACTTGTCTGTGTGTGTTTGGCATAAACCTGTATATGGTGTTCCTGAAATCGGTGAACACATTGTGTGTAATATCCTGAATTCAGTGAGTGATAAGCATGACAGTTACATGTAAACTAAATCTCAGGTTTTAAGGAACTAAATAACAGTTGTAAATGGGAAGAAAAATCAGTGAGTAACATGGATATAGGAGTAACAGTCATTGTTTAAGGAAAGGAATCAATGATATAGGAAATCTGGAACACATCTCAGGTTTTAAGAATCCTGGAAAAACAGTGAATACATTGTGTTCATGTGTCAAATGCAAAACAATGTACATTGTCCTGAAAATCAGTGAATACATTTTTAGGAATTTCGTTTTTAGTATACACTGCCAAGTAAACCTAACCCAAATCCTCCTATACTCTTTCATGTATATTTCACATACACACATGCCTACTATCTAGCCATATGAACATGTCCCCATACACCCATACACACACAAACCACATAACATTTACATAATGCTAGCTTTTCCCCTCTTACTCTCGCTCTCTCTCTCTATCTCTCTATATATATATATATATATATATATATATATAATATATATATATACATATATATATATATATATTGTGATTGGATTTCCAATGCAATTTACTCTCATTCTTTAACTTTTGATTTTGATTTTCTTGAGTAGTATCCCTTAATAGATAATTGGTAGTTATCTTTATTTTAATTTTTGATAAGTACCAATTTTTATATAGGATAGTAGACTGCCTTACAGTTTTGATGATTGTTATTTCTGTATCTTTTCTAGTTTAGCACCCTAATTGCTTGTGTGTTTGATACCCTATGACCGTTTCGGTTAGCATGACTAGTATACCTAGATGAGACTTTCACTACCACCATATGCCATGACCCTGTATGCCGTCCTTTTTAATCGTATGATTTGTTTAAGTTCTGAGACTTTGATTATGGGGGTTTGACCTAGAAGAAGTACGAACATTTTAATTTTGAGGACAAAATTTTTATAAGGTGGGTAGGATGTGAGCACCCTGAATTTTGGGTTGATTTTTTTTAGTTTTTCTGATTGAATTAGTTTCTATAAATAAATCATTCTATTTATTTATTTTAAAATGTACTTTTCCGTGCCTTTGATATTTGGAGTGTCACGGATGTTCAACTCTGGAAACCTTCTTCACGAGTTTTATAATGGACAGGATTACCATCATAATGGTATATATTGTTCCATCCAAACTTGTTCCCTTGTACTCTTTTTGCTTCGCACAACTTCAGGTCGATTTAGACCATTTGATCATTAATTAATTTTCCCACTCTTTTCCATGATCATCCTATGCACATTACCGTGACTTTTGATTTAGGAGCACCAAACCAGTCATTTTCTTGAACCTAACTCATCATGCATGATCTACTCGAGATGCTCTTAACCCATGACCTTCGTGTCCCACTCAGACACCATTTTGTGCTCCATTTGCTTCACACAATTTTCCTGACACGTGACCCAATTTTATTTCACCCGACGGTGTCACATTTATTTTTCAACTTGATTTATGGGTACCCTGTCGACCAAAACCTGTCAGCCCCAAATATGGACATGGCCCACATTGAGCCTACTACCCGCATGACACTTGTGTCCCATTTATTGGAGCTCCCATATGCTACTTATTTACCCATGATCATAAATATCTATTTAATTCGATTATTTTGCCATGTTCGATTTTGATCCAACCCGGCTCCACTGAAACCAACCCCAGCTTCATGTTCCCCTCTCTCATGACGCCCTCATTTTTCCTTGCCCAAAAATAATATTAAATACCTAGTTTTCCACTTCAAATATTGAGTGTATATCTATTGATTTAAATTCCAAAAAATGAATCCAATTCCCTATTAATTTTTACCCTTGATTTCCCCTTATTCAATCCTCACCCTACATTTTTTACACACTCTCACAATTTTCCCACACAGCCGTCCCTAACTTTGAGGGAGTAGCATTCTCTCTCCTCCCTTTATTCACACATATATTTTCTATCTCTCTCTCACTTTATTTTCCCTACACACCAACTCAACAGCAACTAACTCCTTCATCATCCCGAGCTCACGCCCATGGCAGCCCATCCCGAACATAGCCTCCCCTCCCCCTGGCCGAGCTCGGCCGGCATCCACCTAGGCCGAGCTCCACCATCCCGGCCACCACCACATCCACACCACAGCCTCCCATCCTTCCCTCCTCCTTCTTCCCAACCATCACCATAACCAACCAACCACCACCACTTTAATCCACCACTATAGCCACACGCCCGCTATCCTCGACCACCGCCGTACATAGCGTCGTCGTGCACCTAGCTGGCCTACAACCGCGGCCAGCAGCAGCTGCTGCAACTGCTGCAATGGCAGCTTGGCACAGCCGCGCCCCCTGGCCGACGGTTCAGCGCCGCCGTCGCCGGTGTGGCCGCCGTGGCCGACATGGGCGACCCTCCCTGGGTCCGCCACCTCGCTCTTCAGCGCGACGTATAGGAGATTCGTGCATTTCGCACGAATTTTTGCCGTGACGCGCGCGAAATTAAGTCCGTTTTGGCGTCCCGTAGCAGCAACTTCGCACATGATTTTCGAGAAATCCGACTGTTGGATCAGCGATTTCTGTGCTCCGTCACAATCTCGGTATATCCATCTTCATTCCTGTCAATTTTCGTCCGTTAATTTTATCATTTGATACATCAAAACCGGCCACCAAGTTGACCGTTTAAATTGTATAAATTTTGGACAGTTGCGCGGAGCCAACTTCGTCGACTTGTACATCCTCCACCACAGCTCCATTTGGTGTGCTACCAGTTTCGGTGCCAAGCTGGTATAACTTTCTTACTACCCCTCCAGTTTTGTTTCATTGTGATCTTGTTTGATTGGTTAAATTCGATGCCAAAGTTGGCCGTCCGAATTCATAATTTCCAACTTGTAAAATTCTATTTTTGAACACGGGACTCCAGATTTAATTTCTGACACCACCAGTAGGCTCGTGGTGTCGTTCTGGCATGTTTTCATATATAATTTATTAGATTTGGAGGACGTGGACCCTGGCTCGTATTTCGGTAAAAAGTAGGTCCCACAGTCCAGGTCAATAGGACTTTTTCATGTCGGCTCATCGAAATCCAATTCCGGATACACCGTTGAGTTTGTATCGTCATTCTGGACTCGTTGACATATAATTTGTTAGGTTTTAGTGGACATTGGATATGGCCCGTCTTTCGGTGCAAATCGGATACCAATATCCGAGTGAATGGGTCATTTTGAGATCGGCTCATCGGAATCCAATTCCAAAAATACCGTTAAGTTCGTATCATCATTCTGGACTCGTTGACATATAATTTGCTAGGTTTTAGTGGACGTTGGTTCCGACACGCATTTTGGTGCAAGTCGGATACTAATATCTGGGTCAACGGATCATTTTGAGATCGGCTCATTGGAATCCAATTTCGGATATACCGTTGAGTTCGTATCGTCATTCTGGACTCGTTGACATATAGTTTGCTGAGTTTTGAGAACATTAACTCCGACACGCATTTCTGTGCAAACCAGAATTCTAATGTTCTGGTCAACGGACCAAATTGAGATCGGGTCAACGGAATCCAATTCTGGATATACCGTTGGGTTCGTATCATCATTTTGGTTTCGTGGACGTGTAATTTGTTATGTTTTGTAGACTTGTTTTCTTGCACATTTTTTTGTGCAAAACAGTTCCGACACGGATACCAATTTGACCCGAAATTACCTTTTTGCCCTTGTGTCCAAATTGGACCGATGGGTAGGCTATCCTAGCTAATTTGACCATTCTGGACACGTTGGCGATGTTTATTTCATCATCCGACAATGTTTATAGATACCTTCTCTATGTATCACCTTTTTAATTATAATTAATTATTATAATATTCGTATTTCGGGATTAGTACAACGAAACTGAGATCAGTCAATTCCAGTGATCTCACATAGCTAAAATTGACAAGATGGACACGTAGATCACTATAATAAGATTATTAACTTTATCGTTGATCATCTTGTCTGAGACTGTAAGTAAATAGCTACAACATATAGAGAACTAATAGTGACTAGTGATTCAGAGCACAAGATGGTTATGTAAATGGTACGATGTTGTACACGAGTAATCTAAAGAGGGCGTACACGAGTAATCTACTGGATTGATTACATAACCACTTCTACTCCCCCGCCTCAATCAATACACAAGGATCTAGCCAAGTTATGTTATTGTACACGAAGGTCATGTGAATACATGAATATATACGATTTCACACGTTTTGTACCCGAATGTCACGAATACACGGAGTACACGATGCTCACGATAAAGTACACGAACACAAAATACCCGATGTATCCCATAAGGGGATATCATCGTACGACAAGATCCATATAGTACTAATCCGTGTTTCCAATGTGTCAGCATCATGTAAAGTAATCTAAAGCAGGAAATATAATCCTAAACAGGATATAAAATAATCAGAGAATGTACTTGCCTAATAACCTGAACAGCTGATAGGTATAGGGGTCCAACTGAAGCCACAGAGTCCTATTTAAAGCAATACATGTTACAAGGTGTTCAAGTTGTAATAAATGAATCTCTACAAGCAATCTATATTATTCTAGGCTCTTCTAAGTCAAATCAACTCTAGGTCAACTCTGGTCAACAATCTAGTCAAACTAGGTCAAGTGTTGACTTACAGTTGACTTTTGGTCAACTGGTCAACTCTGGTCAAACATGGTCAATTCTAGTCTAATTATTAAAGATATAAAGTGTACTTCGTTATTTGTACGTAGAAACTTACGACACGCAAATATCTTCGACAGTTCTTCTATGTTGAGCCTTGAGAGGGATCGACTTTTTGACTTCTCCTTTAGTGTAGCATCTTCAATGTCTTGAAGTTCTAACTCGTGAGTGAGTAGCTTACCTATGAGTGTTTCCAGAGACATTGTTGAGTGGTCGTTTCCTTCAATGATTGTTGTAGCCTTTGGAATCCAGTTCTTTGTGAGAGCTCGTAGAAGTTTGTGAATCTTCTCATGGTTACTGTATTCCTTGCCTAGTGAAGACATGGGATTTACAATATCCAAGAATCTCGTAAACATCTGAGTGACTGATTCACGTGGCTTCAGTTTGAACGCCTCGTACTCTTGAGTAATTCTACTGATCTTTGACTCCTTGACTTGTGTTGTTCCTTCGTGGGTTACTTCGAGATGTTTCCATACTTCATTTGATGTTGTGCAAGTCGACACCCTATTGAATTCAGTTCTGTCTAAAGCACAAAATAAAGCGTTAATAGCATGTGCATCAAGACTGGACTTTTTTTTTTCATCCTCCGTATATTTATCTGGGGTTTTTAACTAAAACTCCATCAACATTAATATGATGAGGCTTTTTGTAGCCATCAATAACTATAGACCATAAGTAAAAATCAAGAGATTTTAAGAAGAAACTCATCCGTGTTTTTCGTAAGTGTAGTTTGTGCCGTCAAATAGTGGAGGTCTGTTTGTGGCTTGGCCTTCACTTGTGAATTTCACAGTTACCATGTGTATTGTTTTAATTTATATAACAATTAAAAATAACTGAATATAACTGCAATTTTACCTTGCTTCACCTGTATAACCCGCTCTGATACCAATTGTAGGAACAAAGTTGTAAAGCAGAATACTCTAGAGGGGGTGTGAATAGAGTAGGCAGCAGAATATTGCTAATTAAAACTTGTTAGCAGTTAGATCACAGAAATAATAATAATCACAAAGTAATAACTGTAAAGAAAAGAGTGATCAGAAGGCAAACGCAAACACAGATATTTATACTAGTTTACCTCTTGAGAGGACTAGTACAGTCGGAAGAACTCTAGCTTCCAGTTGAATCCAATATTGGAAAATCCTACAAGTTTTCACACGAAGTCCTTGCAACTTCTATAGACGCGAGCTTTGATACGAAGAACTCGACCAACTTCAGTTTTGAAGAGTCTTTCTTCAATCAAGCCTCTGATTACAATTTCTCTGAAATCTTCTAGACAACACTGTACCGGCAAATTGACTAGAGAATTATAATTGGCTTGGAATTTGAAAATGAAAGCTTTTTAGAACTCTTTGGAAGAAACATAAGCTTTAGAGGAGAGAAGATGAAAGTGAATGAGTGATTTGAAATGATCAGAATCCCTCTTTATTTATAGTTTTTCCAAAGACAGAACTCTGACAGAATTCAGGCAGAATTCGGACAGAACTCTTTGTAACAAACCGCAACTGAAGAGAGACCAAGTTCAAAATCCAACTTTCACATAACGTTCACCTTGGCCGAACTCTGGCCGAGTTCTGTCAGGGTTTGGTCAGGTTTATTTTGTGAAAAATGATTTTGGTTTTTTGAAAATCCTTCAGAAGCATTATGTAAAAGCAGAAGTTTTTCAAAAACATAGGTCATTTTAAAAACGATAAGTCAGTTTTGACAAACGATTTCGGATAGCCTATTTGCCTGTACGATTTGGTTTAAAATATATTCCTAGACTCAATAAAAATGAAAATTATATTGCATAAGGAAATACAGTCTTGAGTGGCAAACATAGCTTTGGTCTTGAACTGAGTAGATATCCAATCTTGATCAGTGTCTAAAACGTCTTTAGAAAACATCTGAATAGTTTCGTATATCGAGACAGAGTTTGATCAATTATTAAAATCAGGTTTGACCATGACCAATGGGCCAACACCATCAAGGTCGATCGTATTCACATCGAACCGGGCTCATCGCTCAGCATCATCTCTCGAAGTCTGCTCCAAACTCTAGGGATCCTGATGTACCGTCTCACGGCATCGAACACCACCATCAGTAGCTTCAACGCGGGAAAGAGTGAGCCTCTAGACAGGATCCGATTGAAATGTGAAATAGGTGATCTTCATACTGAGGTTACCTATTATGTCATCTATGTGGACATAAACTACAACATGTTGCTTGGACGGCCATGGATCCATGAGTACATGATCGTCCCCTCCATCATTCACCAGTGCATGAAGTATGTGGCCAGTGACACGACCGTCAAGACGAAGTTTGTTGACATCGACCCGTTCCGAGGTCTCGAAGCATACTGTACGGATGCCAATATGTACAAACCACTCCCCTAGGACGATGAGTCCAACGATGCCGACGAAGAAGCAGAAGCTGCAGCCGTCAGGAAAGGACCTGTAAGGGTTGAAAGAGAAGCCACCTAAGACTCCAACCCCCTGGTCAACAAACTCCGGGGCAAGGCGCCAACACGGCCGCCTCGGATGGCCTCAAGCCGGGAGCCCTTGCAAATAAAGCTCTCCCGAAAGGCTCCGACACCCGCTTCAAAGCGGCATGTAATTCTGGCTGCGCCTCCCACGGTGATGAATATGAAGCAAAAATCTCCTCCACCTCCTTCTGCAGCAGCTCTTGCCCACGAGGAATTACAAGATGACATTTGCACCAATACCGAGGCACGATCTTTAGATGATGTAATCCCTCGGGATAAAATTTCATATTTTATTAATAGAAAGTTGTCTTCGAATTACTCATGTGCACATTAGAACACTAAGTACTTCTTAGACAACGCTCTATGTACTCTACAAATGCAAGTGACAACCGCCAACCTTGTAAACCGAGTTGTCCCCTCCAAAGGCTCCTACTTTCTAGTACCGCCAAGGAACCCAGAGGAGCAACCTATCGTCTTCGGTCGACTGGAACATCCGCAGCGGCCAGCCTAGGAGAACCGAAACTCGACGATGGCAATATGCACCTCTACCGCTATGCTACTCAAGCCAAATATCTCATCCAGAAGATGGGACACTACCTGAACAGTAACAAAGGGCTGAACTACGGCAAAGGTCAGCGGCTTTCCTTTCGAGTTCGTACTCCGAAGGGGAAGCCTCAGAACTAATACCAACGTACTCGCTGGGGGTTGGGGTATATTACTCCCACGACCACTTCAGAGAGTTCAGAACGGAAGGCTCCACTACACTCGCATTCTTCTGACTCTTCAACCTGGGATTCTGATACCAGTATAGGCCGGGACCTCCAAAAGGTACTATCTGTCAACATGGTTTCCACAGACGATCTCGCAGAGGAAGAAGATCAAGCACTCAATTTCTTTGAAGAGGTGTCCCGGGCTCAACGCCTTGGCTCTCAGTGGAAATGGTATTTCAAACAGCGAGAGCCTTCCACCGAGGACGAAGTCGTCCAGATCGACTTCGGGGATGAAACTTCCCCTAAACGCAACTTTGTCAGCAAAAGCCTGACAGGAGATGACAAAGATTCTCTGGTACTGCTGGTCCGGGAGTATATAGACGTCTTTACCTGGAGCTGTGAAGATATGCCGGGTTTGGACCTACAAGTCGCTATGCACCGGCTCGACATAGGGGTGTGCATCGATCGGTGACCGACATATTTGGTCAAAACCGAAGTTGAACCGACGGTAATCGGTTTGAAAAGAATCACAACCGAACCAAACCAACCAATTGGTCGGTTTGGTTTTCAAACCGACCGACTTAGTTCGATTTGGTTCAGTTTGGCTAATCGGTTTTGAAAGTATTGATAAGACAAGAAATTTTCAGAAAATGGGCAAACACAATCTCAGGAAAAAATCATTGGAAATATATACTCTCAAAAAAAGCCAGTAGCATATAAAAATGAGCATCCACTGTGTATCGAACTCCAAAATAGACAAGAATAAACATATCAAAAAGTCAAAATAACTTCAAATAGAGTGTGAAGACTTGAAGTTCCTGAACAAGAATTCCTCTTGCTGATACATACTATTCCAAAGTCTATGTCTAAAACAGATACATACAATGATAAAACATAATATTCCAAAGTCCTAAGTTCCTAACATAGAACAGAATCACAGATACTCCAAATCAGAACCCTGAACTAGAATTCCTCTTGCAGAGATACATAGAACATAATACTCCAAAGTCCAAACTCCTGGAAACAGAATCACAGATACATACAATGATATAACATAATACTCGAAAGTCCAAACATAGAACAGAACAGATACTCCAAACCATACATTCTGGTTTCAACATATACAAATAAATAATCCAAAACTCCAAACATTGAGAACAAAGTTACAAACCTGAAGGCTAAAACATAAGAATTCTTTTGTAGGCTAAAACCTGAGTCCCTCGAACTGATACTCCAATGTCCTTTTGTTTTTGTCACAAACCTGAAGGCTAAAACATAAGAACAAAGTTACAAACCATCAAGAAAGTAAGTTACTAATGAAATGCAGACAGAGCCTCTATAAGTCTATGTTACATTATGTCTTTATTAGGATCTATACATGGCTTCATGTAAGTTGTGATTAATTACTATTATTGATAAAATAATTATGTTGCTACTCCAATACATATTCAAGGAGAGAACCACACCCTATAGTTAAAGGATGAATGATTGGTTAATTGATGAAAAATTATGATTGTCCACAAGTTTGAATCTTTCTCCACCATGAATTTTTGTCATACAGGTTCTGAAACCAACTCAAATATATCAAACACAAAGTAAAATACATGTGAATGACATACATTTACTTCAATAACGAAGTTACAAAACGGCTCAACAAATCCTAACATGTTTGCTAAAAAAAACACAAATGTCACTTAACATATCGAAGCACAGACATATGTTATTATGTCACATATACAAAAGATTTTTTCCAGTTCCAGATAACAAAAGTTGAAAAAAATGGACTTGGATGTTGGAAATGCCTTCAAACAAATGTCACATGACTAGGTAGGTATTGACTCCAATTCACATATATAAGCACAAATAAATCTAAAGGAGTTCTCTTCCACGTCACAGAGGTAAAAAAAATATATGTCTCTACTCCTTGTTAGTGGTCCCAACAAGCATAACTCTTATGTTACAGACAACAAATATATGCCAATAAGTTAAGAACCAAAAAAAATTATCAAGGGGAAGGAAGAACACCTAAGTTGACTAACCAATAGATTAATTAATTTATATGGACGTTGAAATGTTTTCAAACAAATTTCAGTTGACTAACCAGTAAAGTAATCATGTAGACTCTGCAAGTAGCTGGAGATTCATCCATTGGACTTGAATTTGATATCAGATGATTCAGATTAGTTTCACTTGCTCTTGCATTACAAACATGAGTTGAAGTTTGCTGGCGACAAAATAAAAGTGTTTCAATTTCAAATTTCAACTAAAATACACACAAAGATGAAAATATAATATAGGAAAATAAAATGCATCGGAGATTCGGAGTTTAGTTTATCTTACAAAGAAAGATGATGATGACGAAGCCATGGCCACAGAGTCACAGACCATACCACAATGACAAGTCAACTGACAAGTAACTTGACTAGGGCAGAAAATAAAGTTGCCCGTGCTTGCTGCTTCATATTAGTATGTAAATAAATATGTTAGTTAAAATTTAACTTTGGTGGTATCAAATTATCAACTGCAACTTTGCAAGATTACTTGAACATGGCATTTGTTCTACGATATAAGTAACATTCGACAAAATTATCATACTATTTAGTAACTTTAGTTACCTTTAAAAAATAACTTCGTATCTCCTTATTTTCCTGGTGAGTTGCACTTGTGCTTGCAAATTTTCTTCATGTTTAGTTACCTATAAATAATCACACAAAACAAAGATATAAGGAGATAATTTTCATGTTTAGCTACTATACGACTAGAGTCTAGACTATTAGTAGGCAATAATCAGGAGAAAATTTTAATATAAAGACATAAGAAGAAAATAATCATGAGATATTTTTCTAGGCAATAATCAGGAGATAATTTCCTAGGTAATAATAAGGAGATAATTTTCTTTACTTTAATCATTTTTCCAAGACATAAGAAGAAAATCCCTCTTCATTTCTCTAACAATTTTCATTCATCTCGTGAGTCCATGACAAAATCACTTCAAAATAATTTCTTAAATTTTCCATTAATCTTCTAACAAAATCACTTCACAGTAAATTTATTTTGGAAAATAAACCCTAACCCTAGTAGATCATTGAACTGAAGACGAAAAAATTAATATATGTATAGTATACCAGTCTTGAGGGGCTACTCGAAGATGAGACGTGGATTAGCAGAGGAAGGTCGGAGACTCGGAGCGGCCAAAGAGACTTGGAGTGGCCGG
>JANAVB010016798.1:5034101-5162411 GCA_029216955.1 Iris pallida | reverse complement strand
ATCGGCTACGTGTGAGAAATCGGCCCGAAGTTCATGAAAAAACTTGTTTTAAAAACAATAAAATTCTTCGATACGACGTGCTTTCTGCCAATTCGTGCGACGGGTCGCGAACCGAAAGCATCAAAAGGTGCATATCGGATTCGTGAATGTGTGGCTTTGACGGAATTCAAATTGGTCGCGTGTGCGCGACGAATTTGATACGTATCGTCGAAATTCACCGTATCAGCCCTTTACAAATTTCCTAATTACTTTGTGAACGTTCGTCAGATCGAGACAAAACCTGTGCCAACAGGACCGTATCATTTTTTTGGTCCTATATGCCAAGTTTGGTCCAATTCTGAGACAGTTGATCGAATTATCGTTTTGCAGGCCCCACGGTCCGATTCAACGGACGATTTTGTGCACAGCCTGCCGAAATCCAACTTTGGACATACGGTTGGGTTCATATCATCAAAATGAATCCGTAGACATATAGTTTGATGACTTTAGAGACCGTTGACTCTGGCGTACTTTTCTGTACAAAGTGGGTCCAACAGCGGATACCATTTTGGCCCAAAATTATCGTTTTTGCCCCTGTGTCCAGAATTGGACTTAAGGACAAGCAATCCTAGCTAATTTGACTATTCTTAGAATGTTGGTAATGTTTATTTCAACATCTGGAGACTTTCATATGTATTGACTTTAGTGACTCATGTGATGTGGTTGTACTATCGGTTTCTCCAGATAAGGACCTCAGGTAAGTGCACTTTCTAATTGCTTTCGATTCATAGTAGTCTTTTAATTTCATGTTTTGACATATATCTTGCTGCTTATTGGCACGCTCGTCACACGGAGTAGTCGGGAGGTAAAATATCTTAGTAGATATGTGGACTACCCAGAACTATCCCAATATGTCTAATCTTGACTGATAGCATATGCACACGACACGTCCAGGGTACCGTTTTTACCCCCTAGCCATTCATATGTCGAAAATGATATTTCAAACCATATAGATAGTTGTCTTTTATTTGTTTTCCTTGTCTTCTTCACAACTTGTCATGTCATCGGTTACTTTCTAGTTTTCATCTCTCATATGTTATTTTCATGTCTTGTTAATTCTATTATGCTTTCGCATTGCCGTCGATTTGTGTACTTGTTCCATTCCTGACTGGAAACCAACATTTTTTAAGTTAGTTGTGGCTTCTTTAGCATTGGGAGATATGGGTGTACTTGCAGACGGAAACCTAGAAATAGATAGCAATTGTATCATTTTCATTAATTATGAGAATTTTGTATTTTTTTTAAATATAAATGTTATAAATGTTATAAAAATTTAGAAATGTGAATGAGCATCAAATGTTATAATTTGAGCATTTATGTCTGGCGGGCTTGACAGCGTTCTACCGCCGACTCTGCGACATAGGCTGGCTTGGACACGTCTCGTATCCAAAAATCGTGTGCGGGTCGTGACACCAAGTCCTTCCTGGGTGTTTCCAGCGACAAGTTCTTAGGCTTCATCATCATAGCAAAAGGAATTCATATCGACCCGGAGAAGACCAAAGTAATTCTTAACATTGCACCTCCAAAGAACCTCCGAGAACTTCGAGGTTTACAGGGGCGATTGGCGTATATAAGGAGGTTCATAGCAAATCTCTCTTGTAAATGTCAACCCTTCACCAGACTAATGAAGAAAGGAGTCACTTTTGAATGGACCGAAGAGTGCCAGCGTGCATTCGACGACATCAAGAAGTACCTCACCAGCCCTGCCGTGCTGGTAGCCCCAGTCGTGGGGAAGCCTTTCCTACTATACGTCCGAGCCATGGATCATTCTCTTGGTGCCTTATTAGCCCAAAAGAATAAAGAAGGCTACAAACAAGCAATATATCATCTCAACAGGACATGGTTGGAGCCGAGCACCGGTATAATCCTGTTGAGAAGGAATGTCTAGCCCTCATTTTTGCCATCCAGAAAATATGGCATTATTGTCACGACCCGCACCCGGTGTAAGGGCACGAGACATGGGTACGTCCAGCCTATGCCATAGTGACGGCGGTAGAACGTTGTCCTAGGTCCAACATCTAACACAATCTAGAATATGCTTCAATTGAAGAATAATATATGTGTTACAACTTAATCACAATAACTAAGATGGAATAGAAGAAAGATAATTTCAACAGAGAGTCACAATATGGATAATAATTCTGGTGTAAACCACATCATAATAAAATCTCAATATAATCACAATGTCTCATAACTAGGTGATAATATAAGTCTAATCTAACTCATGGTGAGTCCTCAACGACTACTGGATCCTGCTGAGGGTCCAGCTCACCTGTGTCAACTAGGCCTGCTCCATAGTAAGTGTCGCAGCAATCCTCATCATCTGTAATATTTCAACAAGTTCAGTTAGGACAGAAATGAATACATATCTCTCACACAGTTCATAATATAAAAGGAAATATGAAACAAGCTATAGAATAATATACATGAACTGTTGATAAAGAAATGAGACTGTAAAAGAGAGAATGATATATGGAAATAGATATACATGATATAATAAGAGAACTGAACTAATTACATGGTGTAGAGCACAATCTGGTTATGTAAACTGGCTTAGGTTATACATGACTTAAATCTAGTTTGGAGTTATACATGAAAAGGGTGTAGATCACATAACCAAATAAATACTCTTCCTGCCCCAATCAGTATACAAGGGTCTGTCCCGGTTATGTTATTGCACATGAAAGTAGTGTGTCACATGGATAGGTAGTCCACATGCACATTGTGTTATACATGAAGGCTCACATGATCATGAGTGTACATAAATGTCACATGAGTATACATGAATAAATACGAATACAATGAGTAGACGTTGCACATGATAAAGTACATGAACATAATATACCTGATATATCCGAGGGGATAACTTCGCATGAAGAGATCCATATAGTACTAATTCGTGATAATATCGTGACAGCAACAAGTAAACTAGTCTATAACAAGTAAATATGTCCAAGCAAGAATGAAACGGTCAGAGAATGTACTCGCCTGACAATCCTAGCTGCTGATGAGGATGTGTAACTAAACTGGAGTAATGTAAACCTATTCAAAGTAACTATAAGTCACAACATGGTCTAACATATTATAAGAAAGGGCTACAATGCAATTCTACATGCTTCTAAGTCCTTCTAGGTCAAAGTCAACCTTGGTCAGCTCTGGTCAAACTTGGTCAACTCTGGTCAAACTTGGTCAAATCTAAGTCAACTAGTCTGTTTACTAATTTTTAGGTCACACACAAGTTTACAAGTCATTCCGAGTTCGTTTGAGTCGATTTGGATCAAGTTTGACCCAAAGTTGACTTTTGTCAACTTGATCAACTTGCCAGTCAACTCGACTAAACTAGGCTCATTGCGTCGATCCTAATCTTTCCTAATACCCTTAGGTTACATTCATAATCAACCACTCATGTGTAGATATAAATTCATTCATTTAAAGGTAATATTTTTTTTTATATATTCATTTAAAGGTAATATATATATATATATATATATATATATATATATATATATATATATATATATATATATATATATATATATATATATATATATATATATATATATATACACACACACACACACACACACACACACATACACCTATATATATATGTACACATACACACATATATATATATATATATATATATATATATATATATATATTTTTCTATATATATATGAACACATACATATATATATATAAATATATATATATATATATATATATATATATATATATATATATATATATATATATATATAACCTATAACTTGAAGAAGGTTGTGTGTGTGTGTGTCGACAAGGGGACTGCTGTTATGAATCAAATATGAGATTAAAAGCCAAGTACTTAACTATGGGGATATATCACATATATAAATCCATATACACATATATCTATTTTAAAGGAAAACTTACACATATATAGACATATACATAAATATACATATATACTTAATAGGCAAAAGGGGAAATTGATCTTGAAGAGGGAAAAAGAATGCGAATTCTGAGAATAAGTTTAGCTCTACAAAACTCATCAATACATATTTATATACATATAGCTTATAGGTTGAAATATATATATATACATATATATATTTTTTTTATATATATATATACATATATATATATATATTATATATATATATATATATATATATATATATATATATATATATATATATATATATATATATATATTATATATATATATATATATATATTTTATATATATATATATATATATATATATATATATATAAATATATATATATATATATATATATATATATATATATATATAATATATATATTTTTATATATATATATAAAAAATATATAATATATATATAAAAAAAAATATATTTATATATATATATAAAAAATATATATATATATAATATATATATATATATATATATATATTTTTTATATATATATATAAAAAAAAAATATAATATATATATATATATACATAAAGCAAAAAGTTATATATATACACAAATGATAGAATATTAGGAAATAAAAACCAACGATCAATTCCCGCATGTCCAAAATCTCACATTGATGATATAAACTCAGGAAATATCAGTTAAAACTCCAAAAATCGAAATATCACAAATTTATTCAAAATATTAAGTGTCAAAACACCCAATTTCCAACTCAATACCCAAAAAGCAATATACACAACTATAACTCACGAAACTTGGCAAATATGTTGGTCTCAACATGTGGGACGTGCTCGGGTACTGACGGAGTCGAAACCGTGTCCGTGTCATGTCCACAGAACGCGTATCGAAAAACTGATTTCGCATGTCGAAGAGTGCGTACCTCACTCGATTGAGCGCCACACACACAACAAGAAGCCTCGTGCTCATGCACACAGCTAGGTAGGGTCCTGAGGTAGAGCTAGGACATGCTGACATGACACCATGTTGCATCTACGCGATGCAGCGACACGCGAACAGCCGCGCGGCCTGCACGTGCAAGCGCATGTGCGTGCGTTCCTGTGGGCGCGTGTCGGGCCTCGTGGCTCGCAGTTCGAGCCATGTCACGACTCGGGATCGGGTCCTGGGTAGTCTAGGTACAGGGCTACATGCTCATACTCCTGGAACGGGTCCTCGACGCACCGTGTCCATGTACAAAGGCCGTGACAGTGGCAAAATTCAGCCACGTGCACTGTCCGGGCTGACCAGTGCACGTCGGATTTCTCCGTGCTCGCTCGACAAAACATCGTAAAATTTTTGGAGCATATGGACAGAGGTTGCCCCCAAATGCTCGTGAAATTTCACGCGAGACGGAGCTCTGGGATCTCGTGCACACGTGTTCGTGTACGATCTGACACTGAAATCGTGTCGATTTTTGATTCGTTTTCACGAAAGTTGTTACAAATAATATTAGCAAGGAATTTATGAAAACATAATCGAAAATTAACACTTTTCAGTTCTAAGTAGCATTTTGTCGAACACATGCTACATAAGACCGATACGTGTCCGATACCGCTATCAAACGAAAACAAAATCCTACCAAACTTCATAACAGGTCTAGGGTGCCTACATGGATGCTAACATAAAGAAATTTCCGAAGAAACAAAGGTAGAATAAGGTTTACCTATTGAGAGTGGTCGAGGGTGCCTATATGGATGCTAACATGAAGAAATTTCAAAAGAAACAAAGGTAGAACAAGGTTTACCTATTAAGAGTCAGAATCTCAATAAAAGAAATTTTCTGAGCACTTTGTCGGTCGATTTCTCTCGAGCAAATGCCTCCAACTCCTTGCTAGTAGTACTCCAGCAAGTTCTCCTCTTCCCAACGAGCACAACGGAATTTGTTTGAGGTCAAACGGATGCCGGATGAGAAAATTAGGGTTTTTGGAGAAAAGAGAAATTAGGGTTTGCTCTTTGATCTAGTGGAGGCTAAGGATTTTTTCACAAATAAAGGGGGGCTGCTTATGGCCGGCCATGCTAGGGGGTGTTAGGATTAGGTTTTGCACATGGGCCAAGCACTCCATGAGTTGCTAAAAAGGCCCATGTCAAAAAGGGTTAAAAAGGCTTATAAAAAAATGACTTAAAATCATTTAATTCATTCCTAAATTGGAATTTAATTCTAAATTAATTTTAAAGGTCAATAATAATTCTAATTACCATATTAGGCTCTTAATGAAGGATGACTAAGGTCAAACAACCTTATGCTACTCAAACACCAATCAAGTTACAAATTATCACACTAATTAATAAATTAATAAGAGAATTCAAATAAATACGTAATGACTAAAATACCCCAAAATTAAAAGTGGGTGTGACAAATCTACCCTCCTTGAAATAATTTTGTCCTCCAAATTAAAGACAAATCTGAATGCATGAGAAGGATAGAAAAATCATACCTCAAGACTGAAAAAGATAAGGGTATTGCTCGCACATCTCATCCTCCCTCTCCTAGGTAGGCTCACCTGGAGAGTGATGCCTCCAAGTTACGCGAACTAAGGGTATCGTCTGGTTCCTCATCACCTTCTACCGTCGATCCAGAATCTCCACAGGCTGCTCTGAATAACTAAGAGTAGGGCCCATCTCGATCTCGGAATGATCCAGTACATGGCTGGGATCTGTCACATACCGTCTCAACTACGACATGTGAAATACATTATGGACTCCCTCTAATGCATGGGGCAAGTCCAGTCTGTATGACATGTCACCGACTCTTCTGCTGATAACGAAAGGTCTGATGAAATGCGGACTAAGATTTCCATATCCATCGAAGTGAATAGTTCCATGCGTCGGAGATATCCTCAAGAACACCAGATCTCTAACCTAGCACAAACATGGTCTCAACTTAACTATAACAATCACATGATTAAACAAAATTACAAAACAAACAAGATTATAATCCTAAGTCTAAGCTGTACCTCAAACTGCAAAGGTCTCTGGTGGCTATCGGTCCAATGCCGCTGTCTGTCCTGCACCACGCAAAGTCCATCTCTGATGAGCTTCACCTTCTCGGCTGCATCAACAACCATCTCAGGTCCCAATAAAGCTTGCTCTCCAACGTCATCCCAAGACAAGGGTGTACGACATCAATGCCTATACAGTACTTCGAATGGTGGCATCTCAATGCTGGCCTAAAAACCGTTGTTGTATGCAAACTCTACTAAGTGCAGGTGATCCTTTCAAGATCCTCCAAAGTCTAGAACACAAGTCCGCAGCATGTCCTCGAGTGTCTGAATAGTCCTCTCTGACTGTCTGTGCGTCTGAGGGTGGTATACAGTACTGAACATGAGCTGAGTGCCCAAACTAGTTTGCAGACTCCGCCAGAAAATGGGAAGTAAAGCGACTATCCCGATCCGAGACAATGCTGATCGGAACTCCGTATATCCTGATAATCTGCCATATATACATCTCTGGTAGCTTCTTAGTAGACGTACCTATAGAAGCATAAAATAAACTTCATAGACCAAGTCAAAGAAGTTGAAAACTTTACGCAAAGTCAGACTCTATGCAAGGTCAATTTAAAGACTCTACTGAGTCAGATTCAAGATCTACGCAGAGATCAAACAGAGTCTAACTCTATGCGAGCTCCTTTACGCAAGAGTCATCCTCAAACTCTATGCGAGAGCGATAGACTGTCCAGACTGCATTTAATGTGAATGATACTGTTCTGACAGAATGATTTTATGACAGAATATTGCACAGAAGTCGAGAAGATTTTTGCACCAGATCCAACGCTTGTCGTTTAATGTGCAGATGAGCTACTTTACGCTCAATAGACCGCTTTTTTTACGCATAAAAGTCATTTGAGTTTTTACGCTCAAGGCTATCTCAGCTACTTTTGTGTGCGTAGAGTTTATTTGAGCTAGCTTTACGCTCAAGGCTATTTCTTAGCCACTTTACGTAGGAAGCTTACTTTGGGCTATTTTACGCTCAATCTTTTCTGACTATGTGTGAACGTGGTCTGCATACGTGGATATCATGCCACACTTATCGAGAAATGTGTGTACGTGCTCTTCCCATATTGTTGAAGTTGTGGGATACGTGTCACCATGCGTAGAGACTACAACTCTTCATTGGACACGTGTCATTACGCGTAGAGGTTGATTTTCAATCGTGGGTGGCAGTTACTTGCGTAAAAACCCAATTATGTTGCTTTTTACGCATAGAGAGTCTTTTCTATAAATAGACTTATTTTTAAACAGAAAACACAATATATCACATAGAGATCAGAGTCCAGATACTTTGAGAGCAAAGTGATTTTCCAGAGCATTTCTCTTCAACTTTTCTTCAAGAACAGAGTGAAGCAAAACAGGAAAGCATTCTACCTCGCCATAAGTGCCCAGTGTGTCGATACCTTTCTGGTGACTTAGTTCGTCCAGCTGTTCATCTTCCAGCAGTTTTTTCTTCATCATCATCGTGTGGTCCAAGGAACAAAGTGATCGTTCTCAGATCAGACTTCGATAGCAATACTTTCTAAAATTTATTTGTACTTTTGTACTTTTTCTTGTTTTCTTTCAAAAGCCTTTCAAGGACATTTTGTTAAGTGAAACAAAATGGCGACTCTGCTGGGGACGACTTTCTCCTCCAACGAGAAAGCAATTCCTCAATATGATGATGTGTCGATTGGATCGACAAAGAAGACTCTGGTTGTTCAATTTGACCAGACTGCTTACGAAAAAATGCTTCGAACTGGGGGTAGTACTTGCTGTTCCAATGTTCAAAAATCATGAAAGGTGCGAAAAGTTTGGATTCCTAAGTCCAAAGCACCCTCTGATCTCCCTGCTGTCTCTGAAGGCAAGGAAATTCTTCCTACTCCTGTTGTTGGGGCTCTCGTCTGTGATGAGGCAGTCCCTACTTTAGTTTTGCGTCCAGTGCATAAAATTCAGTCTCCCATCTGTGATGTCGTAGACGCTCAAGTCTTGCGCTCTACGCGTAAAGGCAAATCTTCCATCTATGACGTGGCAGATACTTCTGTTTTACGCTATACGCGTAAAGGCAAATCTCCTGTCGGTGACATGGTAGATAAAGTTTACAATGGTGTTTTTGTACCTAAAGTAAACTTGTCTACATGCGTGCAGCGTAAGAACAAGTCTTCTGTTACTATGACAGACAATTCTTTTAGTTTATCCAAGAAAAATAAAAATTGTGGCAAAGCTTCTGTTTTACGCCAACAATCCTCTAATGCTATTTTACGTAAAGTGCCTAATCTTAGGATTACGCGCAATGCTGATGGTGTTTGTACAGCACAAAAATCAACTCCATATTTACGCACACACCTTCAAGCGCGTAAAAATGTACAGCTTTCTGCCAATGAAGCTAGTAATCTTCTTTTTACGCAAGGGACTGGATATTTCTTTGTCCCAAATATAAAAAAGAAGATATTACCTTCTACTTCTTCTGATTTACGCGAGTTGCTTGTACAAAAGTGTAAAAAAGAAAATCTCATGTGACAGTCCCCCAAGAAAAGTATCATTGTGATTAAATGTTGTTGTTCTGCTACTAAACGGTCAGTTTTCGACCAATTAAGCTACAACGTACCTCAGAAACAACTTGATGACCAAGAATGTGAGCTGTTTTATGCATCAGTCAATATGGCATCTCATATCAATAGAGGACGATGTCCAAGACGCAATTCATCCCGGACTCCAGGTCAACAAAGGTTTAACCAAATTCTTGACACTTTTGAAGGAGTATATCAACATACTCGGTCAAGAAGTCAACGACCTTTAAACATGCATTCTTCAGATTCAGAGGCTGGGGGTACCCAGTACTTGGAGTCAGAAACTGATAGTGTTGATTCATACCTATACACCAATCCCTCTGTATGTTCAAGGGAGGTTGAATCTTATGTTATTGGAGAAGAACCAGAGACGTCTACTTCTAATACAGAACAACGTCTTTCGGCAGTGGAACAATCGCTGAATGACATGCTTGCTATGATGCAAAATATGCATCAAATAAAGATGACTCAATAAATAGTCCAACCAGCAGTGGTAACACTAGTGCAAGTAGCTGCACAAACTCAAGATAGTCAAGGGGTTGACATACCTTCAATTAATCTGAGTCAAGAGCCTGCTATCAATCAAAACTTTGCATCTCCTGATCCTCTTGTTCTAGAGGATGTATCACCTCCCGTAGGGGTTACGGTACATCCAGCCACTATTCAATCAAATGTGCTTCCTCAAACTAGTGAAGCTATTCAAGCAGTGCGTGAGTTAAAAGCACAGTTTGAGGTTCTTAAGCACAAAGATCAGCTCCAAAGGTTGGGAATCAAGCAACCTTATCTTCTCCATTAGAATGATGTGCCTTTTTCTCCCAAATTCAAGCCACAATCTATGGTATTATTTGATGGAAAGGCTTCTCCAAGTCAATATATCAATTATTTTGATATTATAACTGTGCATCTACATAAGACTGATGCTCTTCTCACCCGAGTCTTCATTGGGTGTTTAACAGGTTCAGCATACGACTGGTATTGTAGTCTACCTGACAATTGCATATCGTCTTTTGACGAGTTTAAAGCAATGTTTCTCTCTCATTTCTATAAAAGAGGAATGGACATGAATATGTCCTCCTTAATAGAAATTAAACAAAAAGAAAAGGAAGATACTCGGACGTTCATTGAACGTTTTCGACAGGCTACATTAAAAATGCCTCCTGGTATGCCAGATTCAGCATTGATTGATACATACAAAATGAATCTGCGACCAACCATCGCTATTTTTACAGGATCTCAATTCACAGATTGGGCCTCGTTTATTATAACAGCAGTTTTAGCCGAGACCAACGGTAGATTAGCTCGTGAACATGGGATGATCTTTGCCTCAGAAGACAAAGGAAAGAAAGCCTCTTCAGGCAATAACTCTGGTAATCACAATGGAAAAGGAAAGAAAACCCTAGTGGTAAACCTTTCGAAACCCAAAACAACACCAACTAATCCGGAGTCTTCTAAGCCAAAAGAGGAATACTCTTTCGATGACAGTGATATTCCTGGGATATTTTAATATCTTGTGAAGAGTGGTAAACTTCATATTCTAGAGCCAAAATGACCTAATGAAGTGGATTTGGTCGATAATCCCAAATATTGTATCTATCATAGATACATAAATCATCCTACGAAAGCTTGCTATGTCTTGAAGAAGAAGATTCAAGAATTGATAAATGCTAAAGCTATCGCTTTAACTAATAATGGTCATACAGTCACAACCAATATGGTTTCTCTTCAATTTGGAGCTTTTCCTCCACAGCAAGTTCCTGATGGGGTTGTCCCAATTCCGAAGGCGACGATGAAAATTGTAAATCTTCCACCAGCCAGAGATCAAAGTGAAGGATTAGTGCCTCTCACTTTAAAAAATGGTGAAATCATGTGGGTACACCTTGACTAGTACCTGAAGTGGAACATGAAAGTAAAACTTCAAAATCCAAGAAAGACAAAAAAGTCAGAACCTGCAATATGATTTCTCATGTTGTTACCACAAATCATGATGATTCTGATCATCTGTGGGATGGCATCCCTTTGAAAGATAGACTACGAGGTCTGAATATATGCCCTCTGAGTTTGGCTCCTCCTATCAAACTAAATCTCACTCATTAGCAGTGGTTAGCAATGAACAGTGTCCCTTTGTACAGGGCACAACAAGTTTTTGCTGCTTACGAGAAAGCTCTGGTTTGGATTCTACCTCATGTATCGAAAGATTTCACTCTTGTGACTACAGAGGTCTCTGTTCCTTCTTCGTCTGCTGGACCACCTGTTGAAAGTCCGCTACCCACTCATATGTACAGTCAACAATCTGTTCATCTCATGAAAAAGATGGGCTATGACTTTCAAAAAGCGGAAGGCATGAACTATGGTAAAGATATGCGAGTTCCTTTACAAATTCAAGGCCAAAAATCCTCTGTCGGATTGGGATTTGAGATTCCTCACAAAAATCCCCATAAGAAGAAGACTAAGGGAAAGAAGACTAAATCCTGTAATATGGTACTTTATTCTCCTGAGTCTGAAAAAGAAGTCTTTGCTGGTACAAGGTCCGGAAAGGACTACCACAAAGATTATGAAGGAACTTCCAAAGAAGCGGAAGACACCGTTGAAACACTACCGACTCAGTCATCTTCTGTTCCTGCTGAGATAAGGCCTTCTAAACCCCCAGTAGTTGAAAAAGAAAAATAGAAGGCAGTACATTTTGATGCCCCGTTGAAGTCTAGTTTAAATCAAGGGTCAATAAAACCCTATAAATTTGACATACTAGCCCAGTTAGCTAATACTCCAGCTAGGCTCTCTTTTTTTGAGTTACTCCGACTTTTTAAAGAAAGTCGAGAAACCTTGAGTGAAGCATTGCTACAAGCAGATTCATGCTTAGCTCAGCTCAAAAGTCCCGACAATATACCAGTGTTGTGTCCTCAATGCCATAGTGTAATGGAATCAATTCCTAACATTACCTTCACACAAGAGGATATGCTATTAAAGCATAATCGACACGACAAGCCTTTGTGTTATACAGGGTATATTGATTCTACTGAAATTGACATAATTTATATTGATCCTGGGTCTTCTATTGGCATTATTCTTCAGAGTATGCTAAAACCATTGAGGATTCCTACTAGTGATTTGACTTACACTAGTACAACAATTGTTGGTTTCAATTCTGGAAAGAGTAAACCATTGGGAAAGATTCGTCTGAAGATTCAAATAGGTGATCTCCGAACTATGGTGACCTTTTATGTTATCAACTGAAATGTATCTTACAACATCCTACTCGGAAGACCATGGATACATGAGCATAATATTGTACCTTCAACTCTCCACCAATGCTTCAAGTATGTAGATTCTCAAGGGATTGTGAAAACTAAATTTACAGACATCAATCCTTTTAAGGTTGTTGAAGCCTATTTCTCTGATTCAATACTCTACAAACAGGAGCATGTGAAGAAAATATCTGATATGGCTGAAGATCGGTCGCCTGTAGAAGATCAATCTATTTTAGAAGATCCTTTAGAAGATTAACCTTTGATGATTAAAGTTAAAGGTCGAATTCAATCCCAACCTGTTAATGATGAACCTTTGGTGATTAAAGTCAAAGGAAGAACTCAAGCTACGTCTGATGAAGCTGTGAGGATTCCGGTCAGAAGTCGGGTTCAAGCCAACAATGGTGATCAACCTCTCATGATCAAGGTTAAAGGACGTATTTCTTGTCCAACTGATTCAGAGCTACTAGTTATCAACCTTGGCAAGTCTACGATGAAGACTGATGACGGTTCGTTAATGATCAATCCAAGCATAGTAGTCAGTCTGTAAATGATGTAAATATTGATCACTCTATATTCTCTCATTTTAATAAAGATTTTCTTTTGGAGTATATGGCTGTCAAATTTATTGAAAGAATGACTTTATTTGCTGATAATCAAAGTCATCAACATAAAACTGACATAAATACAGAGAAAACCTTATATATTAATCATAAAGAGAATTCTTTTCCTCCTCATATCGATGTTGGATCCTATGCTCAGAGGTTCCTAACATCTTCTCCTTATCTTCTACCTGTAGCCTCATCATCACAAGCTTGTGTAACTTATAGACGTCACGGAGAATCTTATTTTGTGATCCAGTCTAATAAGAAAAATAAGCGTCAAATTGTGTTTGGCTTGGCTAGAAATATCCATGTTATTCAGACAGATAATCTCGTAGAGAAAGATAAGGAAAAAATTAGAATTAACAAATATAGTCAACAATCTCTTAAGATTATCCAGAATATGGGATATGATTTGAAAACTATGCTAGGTCTCAATCAAGGCAAAGGTAGACGGTTACCATTATGTGGTGATCCGTTTTACCAAAGAATATCGTCATGGGTTGGGATACGATCCATCATACATGTTTAATGAAGATATATAAGAAGAATTTTCTTCCAGTTCTTCACAATCCTTAGATTCTGAAGAAATCCAGTTTATTGAATCTGATACATCCCACATGTTTAATAAAGATATAGAAGAAGAAATTTCTTCTAGTTCTTTACAATCCTTAGATTCTGAAGGAGTCCAGTATGTTGAATCTGAGCACGTCTTTTTAGTCAATATGGTTTAAACTGATGGTGAATCTGAACTATTTGAAAATGACCCTTGGACACAATAAATGGACAATCAATGGGAGCTTCGGTTTGAACAACGACAGCCACCTACAGAAGATGAAATTGTCCAGATTAACGTTGGAGACGAAACTACGTCTAAGCCAATATTCATCAGTAAAAACCTTTCTGAAGATGAAAAAGAAGAGTTGATAAAGCTGATTAAAGAATATATTGATATCTTTGCATGGAGTTATGAGGATATGCCGGGTCTGGATCCCAAAGTAGCTACTCATAAACTCAATATTCTTCCTAATGCCAAACCTGTAAAACAATAGCAGCGGCATTTTCGACCAAATATGATGGATACAATTAAAGCAGAAGTGAAAAAGTTGATTACATGTGGCTTTGTCCGTGAAGAGCAACACCTAGATTGGGTTGCCAATATTGTTCCTGTCATGAAGAAGAATGGAAAGGTTTGAGTTTGCATAGATTTTCGAGATCTCTATGCATCTTGCCCAAAAGACAAATTTCTACTTCCTATCACTGATGTCATGATAGACAATACATGTGGTTTTGAACGCATGTCTTTCATGGACGAATTTTCAGGATATAATCAAATTAAAATGCATCCAGGAGATGAAAAGCATACTGCTTTCCTTACACCCTTAGAGTTTATTGTTATACAGTTATGCCTTTTGGTCTGAAAAATGATGGTGCCACATATCAAAGGGCCATGAGCAATATATTTTAAGAACATCTGCGAAAAATAGTTAAATGTTACGTAGATGATATCGTTGTTTCAAGATTTGAATACAGTATTCGAGTTGATGCGTCGACATCAATTAAAGATGAACTCCACTAAGTCTTTCTTAGGGGTTTCAGGTGGCAAATTTTTGGGATTTGTCATTACTTCTCAAGGTATTCATGTTGATCCTGATAAGGTCAAAGCAATTCTTGAAATGCGTCCTCCACGTAATCTGAAAGAACTCCGTGGCTTTCAGGGTCCCATTGCTTATATCAGGAGATTTATATCAAATCTCTCTGGGAGATGTCAACCTTTCTCTCGTCAATTAAAGAAAGGTGTATCATTTGTTTGGGATGAAGCATGTTAAAAAGCCTTCAATGACATCAAGCAATACCTTACAAAGCCACCTGTTCTAGTACCCCCAGTGGTGGAAAGACCATTTTTGTTGTATGTTCGAGCATTAGATCATCCTCTTGGTGCTCTTCTTGTACAGAAAAGTGATAAGGGTCATGAACATGCAATTTATTATCTCAGTCGAATGAAGGTTGGGGCTGAACACAGGTATACTCCTATAAAAAAGAATGTCTGGCCTTGGTTATTGCCATTCAAAAGAACCGACATTATGTGTCAGGACAAACTATTCATGTCATATCCAGAATAAATCCTATTCGGGTATTGATGAGAAAGCCGAGTATCCTTAACTCTCGGTTAGCCACCTGGGCAATATTGCTTACTCCCTATGATATGGTCTACATACCTCAAAAATCAGTGAAGGGTCAAGCATTAGCTGACTTCTTAGCAGCTCACCCTATACCTGAGACTTCCAAGTTATATGAAGATATTCCAGATGAAGTTGAAGATTACAACATGACTTTGAGGGATGACATTTGACAATTATACTTTGATGGAGCATTGCGAGTTGGGCCTAAAGGCAATATTGTCTCCGGAGTAGGCATCGTCTTGGTCTCTCCTGATAAGATGGTCATATACCGTGCTTATTCTCTTAATGAACCATGTTCCAATAATATAGCAGAATATAATGCTCTGCTAATTCGTCTTCAAGTAGAAAAACAATTGGACATTGAGTTCCTAGAAGCTTATGGAGACTCTCAACTGATTGTCAATCAGGTCAGAGGGACATATAAAGTCAAAAATTCGGACCGCATTCCCTATCATCAAGTGGTAATCGAACTGGCTCTTTCATTCAAAGGATTCTTCATTGAAGTCGTGCCACGTTCTAAAAATTTGGAAGCTTATGCTCTTGCTAGTTTAGCTGCAGATTTAGCAGTTCAAATTAGAAGACAAAACACCATTACTTTGTTAGATAGAGATCTATTCTGTGTCAAGAATAATTTGCATATCGAACACAGTTATACTACTGAATCAAATTCTCAGCAAAGTGATTGGAGAAGTCCATTTATTGATTATGCGGTTCATAGAATTTTACCTGAAGATCCAAAAAAAGCTGCATCAATCAAAAGACGATCATTTCGATTCTACTATGATTCTTCTTTGCATATGTTGTATCGTCGTTCTTATGACGGACTTTTATTGCGTTGTCTTTCGAAAAGTGAAGCCAAACAAACACTACGTGAAGCTCATGATGGAGTTTGTGGTGCGCATCAACTAGGTCCAAAATTACATGACCGTATTCGAAGAATGGGTTATTATTGGCCTTCTATGATAGCAGAAGCTGTGGATTATGCCAGACGGTGTAAAGCATGCCAGATTCATGCTGACTTTATTCACCAACCCTCTGAATTCTTATATCCTACAGCAGATTCTTAGCCTTTCGAAGCATGGGCATGGATATTATTGGTCCAATTAATCCTTCTTCTGTCAAAGGATATCGGTTTATCCTGGCTATAACCGATTACTTTTCTAAATGGACAGAAGCAGTTCCTCTTGTGGAAGTGAAAATGTCTAATGTGGTTAGCTTCATCAAACATCATGTCATTTATCGTTTCGGAGTTCCTAGAAGGATAATCCATGATAATGGACCACAATTTGTCAATCAGGCATTTTATCGATTTTGTGATAAGAATCGGATCCAGAACATAGCTTCTACGACTTATAATCCAGTAGCTAATGGTTTAGCAGAAGCTTTCAACAAAATTATTATTAAACATCTTAAAAAGTTCGTCTCTTCTAATAAACGTGATTGGAATGAGAAACATGGAGAATGTTTATAGGCTTATCGAACAACAATCCGAACTCCCACTGGTTTTACACTATTCTTACTGGTTTACGGATGCAAGGTTGTTCTTCCATAGGAAATCCAGATCCCGTCTCTTAGAATAGCCATTACTAATGAGTTAACCTCTGAAAATAATGATCGCTTATGACTCCAAGAACTTAAAGGACTGGACGAGAAGCGTCTTCAAGCACAACAGATCACATAGAGATCAGAGCCCAGATACTATGAGAGCAAAGTGATTTTCTAGAGCATTTCTCTTCAACTTTTCTTCAAGAATAGTGTGAAGCAAAGCAGGAAAGCATTCGACCTCGCCATCAGTGCCCCGTGTGTCGATACCTTTCTGGTGACTTAGTTCTTCCAGCTGTTCATCTTCTAGCAGTTTTTTTTTATCATCATCGTGTGGTCCAAGGAACAAAGTGATCGTTCTCAGATCAGACTTCCATAGCAATACTTTCCAGAATTTATTTGTACTTTTGTACTTTTTCTCGTTTTCTTTTAAAAGCCTTTCAAGGCCATTTTGTTAAGTGAAACAGTACCCACTTTAAATGGCAAAAAGTGGGCTGATTTGGTCAACCTGTCTACGATGACCCAAATCGCGTCTTTTCCCCCTGGTGTACGCGACAATCCAGAAACAAAGTCCATCATGATGTGCTCCCACTTCCACTCCGGAACGGACAATGGCTGCAACAGTCCTCCTGGCCTCTTCCTCTCTGCCTTAACCTGCTGACAGACTAAACATCTGGCTATGAAGCATGCTACTTTGTAACGTCCCAGTCCCAAAATACGTAGGACTTGGAACGTAGACATGCCAGCTGTATACATACGAAGTATACTCCAATATATGGAAACCTCGTAAGAATACATAAGCTGTAAAATGCAGTAGAACCACAACAAACTAATCTCATCCACAAAATAAAAGAATAAAAGATGTCATATAATGATAATGAATTGTCTTGATACAATATGTTGGGCGGAGACAAATCCACTACCAACAAAATAAAAGAAATACATGATATACAAAAAAATAATTTTTGGCGAGCGAAGCGAAGACGATCAAAGTGCAATCATCCTCGAAGAAATAATGATGATCATGGCCACGGCTATAACACCTGCGAAAGATAAGAGCACACACCTGGCGAGATAACCAGGTCCTCAGAGGGACGTAACAAGACACATAATATCATGCCATATAAACTAAATAAATATTACTCAAATAAATAAGTCAATTGAATTATAACATGGTCCAATACACACCTATTGAACTAGCTTACCATCCCCCCAACCAAACAAGGACAGGAGATAGTAAACTAATTCACGGTGACGTATCTTTCCATGCTATGAATCTAATATGGTATCCGGACACAAGGTTTAATACCTTCTCATTGAAGTAGTAAGTCACACCTACAACCAAACAAGGACAAGATGTGACGAACTAATCCGCGATAAGTTATTGTTCCAAGCCACGGTCAGATACAAGTACCCAAACCAAAAGTACTTGTACCTTACGGATAAAGGTGCCTAACCGTTCTAAATGAAATGTAGTTAAGAACAATCCTTCCTACGCATGGGCCCTGGCTAAATAGAATCGGTATGGTCCCCCCTTGGGGCACCAGAGGCCCAATCAGTAAGAGCATAACGTTCTGCAGAATGTCAGTGGCCGTTAGTAATCATGGGTAATCTGACCCGCGTCTCCGGCAGAGCTCTCGGATTACAAAAGGGAAAGTGCATCGAAGCCCATACACTAAGGAATTGTCCTTCCCGCCCAATGCCTACTATGTTGTATCCACAGCAGTAGACCTCTATAACCGCTAAGCAAACTAGCATACAATTCTATTAGCGGTTATTCCTATCGCACGGCTTATATGTACCGGTGGCCAGCCTGTCACGCATGCGACACACAACTTCGTGGTATAACGTGTCAAGGCCAATGAATGCAACACACAAAGGTGGTCCCGTACATCTAGGTTTAATGTGTAAAAAAAATAATACATAGCAGGAAATATAAACGAACAGTAAGTTCTAACAGGTTATGCCATGTATCATAATTTATTTTGCATAAAAAAATAATAAATAATGCATAAAAATGAGCTAAAATAAATAAACAGCAAATGATAAGGTGTCTCGCCTGGTAGGACGCCTGGTGTACTGCAATGATCAATGTGGCACGAACTACGACTTCGGTGCAACAACTATGCATGGTGACGTCTGATGGGGGCACAGACAGTTCCATTGGGTCCAGAAGGGTTAAATTAGTTAGGGTGGACATAAGGTAGTCCAGATTTGGAAGAAATAGGAACATGATTAGTCATGGTCAAGAATCGATAATCGAGGAGATTTGCGTAAATAAATAAATAAATATGTTATTTTGAAAATAGTTTTGATAGCTGTAAATAAATTTATTGAAAGAATACTTTTAGGTAAGAAGATATAATTTAAAAAAATCTAAGAACCAGTAAAGTACAAGAACTAAATTTTGTCAAAGTAGTTATTGGAATATTTATATTTATAAAAAGATATTAGAAATCTTTTTAAGAATAATATTTATATGTCATAAAATTTGTATTTAAAATCTAAAGGTAAACTAGCCCCAAATATTTGGGGATAAGTCCCTACTAATTTGTTACAAAAATATATATAGTCTTTAGGGAATTTTTATACTACATATTTTTAGTTAAAAAAATAGTATCACTACTTGGTACTAACAGTACAACCATAATATAGATAAAAATAATAGTAGTTTTTAAAGCTTCCCATATGTATTTAAAATTCCTATTTTAATAATGCTAACAAATTAACATACAGTTCATAAAAGGAACACACTTGCATAATAATAATAATAATAATAATAATAATAATAATAATAACAATCATAATAATAATAATAATAAAATAATAATAATAATAAATAATAATAATTTATAAGATTAATAATAATAATAATAATAATAACCGAAAGTTACACTATTACACTGCTCTTTTCCCAAATAACCGAGAGAGAGAGAGTACAGAGAGAAGAGAGATGAGAAGAAAAGAGGGTCGATGAAGAGAGAGAGGAAGGGCGCGGGGGAAAGAAGTCGGGGGAGAGAGGGCGGCTGAGGCTGGTGGACGACGCCGGGCGGAGGGATAGGGAGGCTCAGAAGAGGGGTTTACTAGAGAAGTTCGTCGGCGGCGCGTGGAGTTCGTCGGCGATGCGGCACCAGCTGGGTCTAGCGGCGGAGGAGGGACAACGGTGAGCGGAGGGGGTTTCGGAAGGGGGAGCGACGCAAAGGGAGGAGCGGTGGCCAGGTTCGTGGAGAGGCACGACGAGGCGGAGGTGAGTCTAGGGTTAGGGTTTTAATTTTTTTCCTTCTCTTCTTGATGATGGTGGTGGTTGTTCGGTGGGTTGGCCGGGGTTTCGGCGGTGGTGGTGGTTGCAATGGTGGTGGCGGGGGAAGTCAGGTGGCGGTTGAGGCCGCTGGTCGGAATAGCGGTGGGGTTAATGATGTTAGCTTGGTTGGGAACCAGTAGGGATCGGCTGTGATAGTACGGCAGAGCCGTCGGTGACTGACTGGCTATGGCGTTGGGGTCAATTTTGGTGGTGACGGGGCGACGGGTGGTGGCGGAGGTGGTGATAATGGGTGATGGTGGTGGCTGGGTTCGATCGGGCTTGGTCGGGTCGGCCGCGGTGGAGACGGCTCCGGCACCGAACGCGGAGGTGATGGTTAGGGTATAGCCAGGAAGGTTTAGAGAGGGCCTTGGGGTGGTTGTGGAACACGATGGGGTGGTTGTGTCGAGATTTTGAAAGGGAGTCGTTGGAGTGTCAGAGTCGACCGCCGAGACGAGGATAAGTGGTTATGGTGTGAGTTGTGGCGAGGCAGAGGTGAGCGGCCGGGGATGGCCGGGCTCGGCTAGGATTTGGAAATTAATATTTATTGTTCATGTCGAGGTGTGTCCGACACGGAGGAGATGGGTTTGTATATATAAACTATAGAATAAGATGTGGACATCGACACGATGCACGACAATTATGGAGGGGAGAAAAATTTTTGTGGATGTGAGGAATTTATGGAGGAGTACCTGCCTATTTATAGGATGTGAGAATTTCCAGTTGGATAAGGATTAGGAATATTTAAACCCAAAAATAGATAATTCTCTACTTAATTTAAATAATTTTTAAAACAATTCAAAAAATTCCAAATTCAATCCAAATTAAATATAGATAAATCTAAATCCATAAATTTAAATTTATAAATTATCATAATTAATTTAAACAAATATCAACCATTTTAAAATATATTTTTATGTACACTAAAATTATAATAATAATTAATTTTGAAAATTACATTATTATTGAAAAATAATCTAATAAAACATTTATGAAATATATATGTACGCATAAAAAGTAATATTTTATTAATAACTACTTTTACGAAAGACTTTTTATAAATAAAATGAATAAAATAACGGACTTGAAAATGTTGGTATGATAGCTAAAATAATTATTTCATATACTATTTTAAAACTATAAAAATAGAAAAAAAATATTTTTCTAAAAATATGTACGCTCGCACATATTCCCACTCGTCGAGCAATTAAGAAAAACGAAATTTCGCGCATGACGTATAATGCAACTACGCGACGTACAAATACAAAATAAAAAATAATCAGTACAAATTTAATTTTAAAAAAATATAGTAGAAATTTAGGGGTTTACATACTTTTTGCTTCATCCCATACCACCATACATGCTCCTTCAGATCCTTATACATCTTGTTGGCACCTGGATGCATAGAGTACTGAGAACGATTGGCCTCTTGTATAACCTGTTCTCGAAGCTCTCCGCTAGGCACACACAGTCTGGAACCCTGCCTCAATGCGCCATCTTCTGTAATGACAAACTTATCATCCACCAATCCTGCTCGAACCTGCTCTCGGATACACCGCAGAGTAACATCGACGAACTGAGCCGAGTTGATCCTCTCCATCAAGTCTGACTGAATCTGAAGGCCCCACAACTGCATCTGAACTCCTGGCACGATCACCTCAATCACCAGGCTCTCCAAATCTGCTAATAAGTGACGATCCATCGTCAAACACGTAGCTACCGGATACCTACTCAAGGCATCGGCAACCACGTTGGCCTTCCGTGGATGATACTGCAGTGAAATGTCGAAGTCCTTCATCAACTCCAACCATCTGCGCTGCCTCATGTTGAGCTGTTTCTGTGTAAATACATACTTCAAGCTTTTGTGGTCTGTGAAGATCTCCACACGCTCTCCGTATAGATAATGCTTCCACAACTTAAGAGCAAAGATAACTGCCGCCAACTCTAAATCATGGGTAGGGTAGTTCTTCTCATGCGAACGTAATTGCCTGGATGCATAGGCAATCACCTTCCCATGCTGTTGCAAGATACAACCCAAATCCTTCCATGAGGCCTCACTGTAGATAGTAAACCCGCCTGATCCTGATGGCAATGTCAAAATCGGGGCTGTCGTCAGTCGCTTCTTCAACTCATCAAAAGCAACCTGACACTCCTCTGACCAGATAAACTCTGCGTCCTTCCGGGTCAGCCTAGTCAATGGCTCTGTAATCTGGGAGAAATCGTAAATAAACCTTCTGTAGTAGCCTACCAATCCTAGAAAGCTCCTGATCTCCACAACAGAACTCGGTGCTGTCCATGCCACAACTGCTCTGATCTTCTTTCGGTCGACTGAGATCCCATCTTCGGTCACAACATGACCTAGGAAATCAACTCGATCCAGAAAGAACTTACACTTCTAGAGCTTGTCGTAAAGTTACTCCTTCCTGAGAGTCTCCAAAACCACTCTTAAATGCTCCTCATACTGCTCTGGGGTCTTCAAATACACGAAGATGTCGTCAATGAACACCAACATGAACTTGTCCAAGTACTGGTGGAACACCTTGTTCATCAAGTTCATGAACACCACCGGGGCGTTAGTTAACCCAAATGGCATCACCATGAACTCAAACTGGCCATACCGTGTCCTGAATGATGTCTTCAGAATATTCTCCTTCTTCACCTTTATTTGATGATAACCTGACCTCAGATCAATTTTGGAGAATACCTTCGCTCCGCTCAACTGAACGAACAGATCATCGATCCTCGGCAGCGGGTACTTGTTCTTGACCTTGAGGTTGTTGAGTGCCCTGTAGTCGATACACATCTGTACCGATCCATCCTTCTTCGATACAAAGAGTACTGGCGCACCCCATGGTGAAGAACTCGATCGGATGAAGCCCTTGTCCTAAAACTCATCCATCTGCTTCTTTAACTCCATAAGCTCGCTGTTGTACACTCTATATACGTGCTGAGATATCAGCTCTGTGCCGGGCACCACGTCTATAGTGAACTCTACATCTCTGTCCGGAGGTAACCCTGACAACTCCTCCGAAAATACATCCATAAACTCAGCTATCAATGGATGTGGCACACTCTGCTGCTCTGCTGAAACACTGCAGAAAACTCCGCTGCTATGCTCCGCCTTCCAACTGGCGAATTCAAACTCTGGATCTCCTGTATTTTGAAAAGAACTCTACCACTTCGATAATCTATACTGGCATGGTGCCTGCTCAACCAATCCATACCGAGTAAAATATCGTAGTTCGGTAATGGTATTACGAGCAGACTCACATTCAATTCTCGACCTTCCAAAACTACTCTTCGATCCCTGCAAACATCACGGACGAGGATAATACCACCCCCAGTCATGATCTTGTAAGTCCTAGGCAATGGTTCAGAAGAAAGCTGATGTCTAATAGCAAATGATACAGACACAAAGTTATGGGAAGCACCCGAATCAAATAATGTGAATGCGGGAAAAGAGTCGATAAGAACAGAACCTGCTATAAGATCTTCTACCGGATCGGACTCCTCAGCTGCTATGGCGAAAGCTCGCCCCTACTGACCTCCTCTGGCCTGCTGCTGGTGCTGAATAAACTTCTGCAGCTGGGTCGGCAATGGTCCTTTCTGCTGCACAACCGGAGCCTTGGCTCCTGCTCTCTGAGTTGTACGCCCCGCAGCCATGGGACAATCCCTCAACTGATGCTCTGCTGTACCACAAATTAGGCACTTGCCGAGCCTTTTCCTACAGTCGTTCCACACATATCCTGGCTTCTTGCAGAAAGTGCAACTGATAGCTTGCTGCTGTCTCGGTGCCTGTAGAAATTGCTTCTGCTGAAAAGGCTTCTGCTGATGTTGCTACTGCTAAAAATAAGGCCTTTTTGCCGGGCCCCCACTGCCGCTGGCTCCATGTGAATCATGACCTCTCTTCGACTTCAGTTCAAGGTTGTCCTCCGCTGCCATAGTTCCCATCAAAATCTTCTCAAAAGTAGCATTCATGTTCCTCTTGGTTAAGGACATGACTTCCTTAACCAAGCCCTTCCTGAACCTCCTAGCCTTCGATGTCTCGCTAAGGCCCTCCACAAATCTGCCCAGGCGGCAGAACTCTCCGATGTACTCCTCTACTGTCTGGTTCCCCTGAACCAGGTTCTCGAACTGCGTCTCCAAAGAGCCAAGTGTTGTGTCAGAGAAGAACTTCTCCTTGAAAAGCTTCTTGAATGCCTTCCAAGTTTGCCCTACTGTACCAATCCTGGGGTCGGTCTGGTACCAAGTACGGGCAAGGTCCTGCATCTGACTGCCTGCGATTTCTACCTGGAGCCTAGCTGGTATCTCCGCGAGACAAAAGACCTCCTCTATATGCTCGATCCAGTTGTCGGCATATAGGATACCCTCGATACCCTTCAAGTCTCACGGTAGCATCTTCAGGAAGTCCTGAATGCCTGGAGTCCTTAGCTGGTATGGCTGGATCTGCCCTTCCTGTGGTTGGGCAGCCACCTTCTCTACTGCCACCATTGCTTACTGATGGGCATTGTCAATACCCTGCCTTATATCCTCCGCCTGGCGTCCCTGAGGCTCCATCATCTGCTGCATGAAGGCGAAGAACTGCGCCATATCAACTATCCTCTGAGGCGGTAGTGGTAGCATCCCCTGAACTCCTGGGGTAGTCCTCGGAACCGGTGGAGGAGCACCTCAAAAATTGTAGACAGGCCCACCTGAGCTAGAACAAGAGGTACTGTGGTCCCTGGGTCCTGCTGAGTTGGGCGAAAAGTGGCATACCTCTCAGCGATATCCCTTAGGCCAGAGCGCTGCGATCGTGTCTCCACCATCCTGAAGACAGATCAAGCAAGGAATCAATTACTGAGAAGGAAAAGAAGAACGATATAATCAAAGGAGGATAGTTTGTTTTCAAAAGAAGATAATTAACAACAAGAATTAGATAAGAGTTTTTCTAATATGATTGAGTACCTTAACTTATATCCTATATCCTACTGCAGGCTGTAGTATTACTCTAGTTCGAGTGCCACTACAAAAGTGCACTAGTTGCGACTGCGATGACCTACATGGGCCACCACTAAAAATGTGTCACCACTAGTTACGTCCGCACCACTAAAAACGTGACACCAAATAAAGCTCGCTCTCCAACATCATTCCAAGACAAGGGTGTACAACATCTACGCCCGTACTGTACCTCGAATGGTGACATTCCAATGCTGGCCTAAAAACTGTTGTTGTATACAAACTCTACTAAGTGCAGGTGATCCTCCCAAGATACTCCAAAATCCAGAACACAAGTCCACAACATGTCCTCGAGTGTCTGAATATTCCTCTCTGACTGTCCATCCGTCTGAGGATGGTATGCAGTACTGAACTTGAGCTGAGTGCCGAAACTAGTCTACAAACTCTGCCAGAAATGGAAAGTAAAGCGACTATCCCGATCTGAGGCAATGCACACCAGAACTCCGTGTATCCTGACAATCTGCCTCATATACATCTCTGCTAGATTCTCAATAGACGTACCCAATTTAAATGGCAAAAAGTGGGCTGATTTGGTCAACATGTCTACGATGACCCAAATCGCGTCTTTCCCTCCTGGTGTACGTGACAATCCAGAAACAAAGTCCATCGTGATATGCTTCCACTTCCACTCCAGAATGGACAATAGCTGCAACAGTCCTCCTGGCCTCTGTCTCTCTGCCTTAACCTGCTGACGGACTAAACATCTGGCTACGAAGCGTGCTACTTCCCGCTTCATCCCATACCACCATACATGCTTCTTCAGATCCCTATACATCTTGTTGGCACCTAGATGCATAGAGTACTGAGAATGATGGGCCTCCTATATAACCTGCTCTCATAACTCTCTGCTAGGCACACACAGTCTGGAACCGGGCCTCAATGCGTCATCCTCTGCAATGAGAAACTCATCATCCACCAATCTTGCTCGAACCTGCTCTCGGATACATCGCAGAGTAACATCGTCGAACTGAGCCGACTTGATCCTCTCCATCAAGTCTGACTGAATCTAAAGGCCCCACAACTGCATCTGAACTACTGATACGATCACCTCGATCCCCAGGCTCTCCAAATCTGCTAAAAAGTGACAATCCATCGTCAAACACATAGCAATCGGATACCTACTCAATACATCGGTAACCACGTTGGCCTTCCCTGGATGAGACTGCAGTAAAATGGTGAAGTCCTTCAACAACTCCAACCATCTGCGCTGCCTCATGTTAAGCTCTTTCTGTGTAAATACATACTTCAAGCTCTTGTGGTCTGTGAAGATCTCCACACGCTCTCCGTATAAATAGTGCTTCTACAACTTAAGAGCAAAGATAACTGCCGCCAACTCCAAATCATGAGTAGGGTAATTCTCCTCATGTGGACGTAATTGCCTAGATGCAAAGGTAATCACCTTCCCATGTTGTTGCAAGACACAACCCAAATCCTTCCCTGAGGCATCACTGTAGATAGTAAACCCGCCTGATCCTGATGGCAATATCAAATTGGGGTTGTCGTCAGTCACTTCTTCAACTCATCAAAAGCAACCTGATACTCCTCCGACCAGATTAACTTTGCGTCCTTCCGGGTCAGCCTAGTCAATGGCTCTGCAATCCGAAAGAAATCCTAAACAAACCTCCTGTGGTAGCCTGTCTATCCAAGAAAGCTTCTGATCTCTGCAACTGAACTCGGTGTTGTCCATGCCTCAACTGCTCTGATCTTCTTCGGGTCGACTGAGATCCCATCTCCGGTCACAATATGACCTAGGAAATCAACTCGATCCAGAAAGAACTCACACTTCGAGAGCTTGCCGTAAAGCTGCTCCTTCCTAAGAGTCTCCAGAACCACTTTCAAATGCTCCTCATGCTCCTCTGGGGTCTTCGAATACACCAAGATATCGTCGATGAACACCACCACGAACTTGTCCAAGTACTGGTTGAACACCTTGTTCATCAAGTTCATGAACACCGTCGGGGCGTTAGTTAACCCAAACGGCATCACCATGAACTCAAACTGGCCATACCGTGTCGTGAATGCTGTCTTTGGAATATCCACCTTTTTCACCTTCACTTGATGATAACCTGACCTCAGATCAATTTTGGAGAATACCTTTGCTCCGCTCAACTGATTGAACAGATCATCGATCCTCAACAGTGTGTACCTGTTCTTGACCGTGAGGTTGTTGAGTGCCATATAGTCGATACACATCCGTACCGACCCATCCTTCTTCGGTACAAAAAGTACTGACGTACCCCACGGTGAAGAACTCGATCGGATGAAGCCTTTGTCCTACAACTCATCCACCTGCTTCTTCAACTCCACAAGCTCGTTGTTGTTCACTCTATAGACGTACTGAGATATCGGTTCTGCACCGGGCACCAAATCTATAGAGAACTCTACATCTCTGTCCGGAGGTAACCCTGACAACTCCTCTAAAAGTACATCCATAAACTCAGCTATCAATGGATGTGGCATGCTATGCTGCTCTGCTGAAACTCCGCAGAAAACTCTGCTTCTCTGTTCTGCCTTCCGAATGGCAAATTCGAACTCTGGCCCTCCTGGCACTCTGAAAAGAACTGTACCACTTCGACAATCTATACTGGCATGGTACCTGCTCAACCAATCCAGTACAATATCGTAGTTCAGTAATGGCATTACGAGCAGACTCACATCCAATTCTTGGCCTCCCAAAACTACTCTCTGATCCCTGCAAACATCAGAAACGAGGATAATACCACCCCCAGTCGTGATCTTAAAAGTCCTAGGTAATGGTTCAGAAGAAAGCTGATGTCTAATAGCAAATGATAAAGACACAAAGCTATGGGAAGCACCCGAATCAAATAATACGAATGCGGAAAAAGAGTCGATAAGAATAGAAACTACTATAAGATCACCTATTGGCTCGGAATCCTCAGCTTCTATGGCGAAAGCTCGCCCCTGCTTACCTCCTCTGGCCTGCTGCCAGTGCTGAATAAACTTTTGCTGCTGGGTTGCCAATGGTCCTTTCTGCTGCACTACCGGAGCCTTGGCTCCTGCTCTCTGAGCTGTACGTCCCGCAGCCACGGGAAAATTCCACAACTGATGCTCTGTTGCACCACAAAGTAGGCACTTGCCGAGCCTCTTCCTACACTCGTTCCACATATGTCCTGTATTCTTACAAAAAGTACAACTGATGGCTTGTTGCTGTCTCGGTGCCTGCTAAAACTGCTTCTGCTGAAAAGGCTTCTGCTGATGCTGCTGATGCTAAAAATAAGGCCTCTTGGCCGAGCCCCTAATGTCGCTGGCTCTATGTGAATTACGACCTCTCTTCGACTTCAGTTCAAGGTCGTTCTGCGCTGCCATAGCTCCCATCAAAATCTCCTCAAAAGTAGCATTCCTTTTGCCCTTGGTCAAGGACCTGACTTCCTTAACCAAACCCTTCCTGAACCTCCTAGCCTTCGCTGTCTCGCTAAGGCCCTCAACAAATCTGGCCAGGCGGCAGAACTCTCCGACATACTCCTCTACTGTCTGGTTCCCCTTAACCAGGTTCTCGAACTGCGTCTCCAAAGCGCCAAGTGCTGTGTCGGGGTAGAACTTCTCCTTAAAAAGCTTCTTAAAAGCCTCCCAAGTTTGCCCTACAGTACCAACCCTGGGGTCAGTCCGGTACCAAGTATGGGCAAGGTCCTGCATCTGACTGCCCACATCTTCCACCTGGAGCGTAGCTGGTATCTCCGCGAGACGAAAGATCTCCTCTATATGTTCGATCCAGTCGTCAGCATATAGGATACCCTCGGTACCTGTCATGCCCCAGAACCAGAATACTGGAGAGCGGGGGCAGACATAGCCAGCTACGTATATGAAATAGATTCTATCTCGCTATATGGTCACGGCTGTATAAATACATGAGGGTTTACTACAAGCCAACAGTCTCCTATGGTCATGAACAAGCCTAATGTCTCAATCACAAGCAAGTAAGTAAAAGCCACAAGATGTATGATCATTAAATATACAATAGTAAGGCGTCCCAAACATTACATATTCAGCTGATCATAAAGCTAGTCGTTACAAAATGTTAGGGCTAGCAAGAGTTCAGTCATACATGATCAACCCTAGGATCTGTCAATCATGTTATAGCCCGTAGGCAGACAGTAAGTAAGTGTAATCGAGCTAAACAGGTGCTCGTCGGCTAAACGCCTCAAAAGAATATTTTTACAATAGAGTGGGAGAGCCAAAAATAATCCACTCGTTGCCAGGGTTCCGTCTAGTGTCCACCATCTGGCTGGAAGGTCGGTAGATCCTCTGGAGCTGCTCCAAAATCTGGCCACACAAAACCAGCTGGTTCAGACCCCAGAAAGAGCAAGTGCCACAAAGGAAGCTTCACTTAGGAACTAAAACCAGCAATCAGCACAAGATATAAATAAAAGTAAGAACTGGAAAATAAAGAAAATAAATCAGGATGATATACGACGAGATAACCATGGAACTATTCAGATAGCTAGGTTACAACCCGTAAACCAAACAAGGACCGGGGTTGTAACCCTTCGTCTGAACAGAACTTGGAATTCTCACCATTTATCGGTAAAATAAATACAGGCATTCAGGTCATGCAGTAATCTGGAACAGAATCAAGATAAGACTAGACTGGTTAGACTCCATCCAATCATTTCACGGCCAAGCAAGAACTACGGCTTGATACTTTAACTAACTAGGGTTATCACAGGCCTAATTACCAGTGAGATTACTCCACAGCCACAAGCCCTGCAGACCATCCAGGTTACCCGGGTTAAAAGATTAGAGTTGAATTCAGGTGGGTACATCGTCCAGGAAACGAATGTACCCTTAGGTAGCTTGAAGGGTACAACACATGACAGTGTGCTGGAAATGTGCCCTACTCGACGGCAGACTACAGATCCCAAGACGTGCCCAGGTAACAGGATTGCCTGTTGTTGGGAAATCTCGTCATGACTAATGTATTAATCTAGTTATTAGCCTTAGTCCATTTTAGTAGGTACTCCTGACCGTGGTACTCAGGAGTCCCCTCCTAGACATGATACAAGACAGGACTGTATTATTTGTACAAGCACAATCGTCCACGGTGTCCAGGATTAATTATACAGGTCATGTCATGTCAGGTAGCCGTCGCAACGGCTGTTCGAGATAATCATGTCAGGTAATCATGTCAAGTGTACTAGTCAGGAGTGCGCCACGATGGGCCACTATCAGGTCAAGTCAGGTTAGTCATGTCAGGAGTGCACCACTACAGGTCACTGTCAGGTCGTGCTCAATTATCAGTTCTAAACATATTAAATAAATTCATGATTATCAAGTTCAGGACAAAAGGGGAGTGAGTCCATGCGACTGGGTCAATACAGGTTCATGCGGCTGAGACCGCACGCTCATGCGGCTCAGGGAACCCAGGGCTCATGCGGCTGGAAAGGCGGGTTCATGTGGACGAAGGGGAGTCAGCTTATGCGGCTGCAAAGGGAGCAATTGCCATGCGGTCGGAGTTCAACCGCATATGCGGCTAGGATCAGACAAGGTCCTATGCGGCTGAGCAAGGGCGATACATATGCGGCTGGGTGCGAAGGAACTCATGCGGCTGAAAAGCTAGCCGCATGAAGTCCATGCGACTCAAGACAACATGGGCTCATGCGACTGAGTCTGAGCAAGGCTATGCGGCTGGATCCGGGTCACGTCTCATGCGGCCAGCGGGATGAGAAATCTTATGCGGCCAAAAGCTATGCGGCTCAATTACTTGCCGTATGAAGATTCATGCGGTCAAGTACTCAAGCAAGTCTTATGCGGCTAGGAAGGACTTTCCATGCGGCTGAGCTCGAACGAGTCTCATGCGGCTAGGAAAGGCCATGCGGCCAGGGACTTGCCACATGAGGATTCATGCGGCCAGTACTGCTCTTCTTCTCCACTTGTCCGAGAAGAGGAGCCAAGCAACCATGGCTTCCAAACTACACAAAACCTTCATCCGGAGCCCAAACAGGAACTTCCATGGGTAAAAATGGGGTAGAACAAAATTCTCTACAACATGGAAACATCAAAACTCGAAAATAACAAGGTTAAGTAGATCAAAACTCAAAAAAATCCAAAAATGACATAAACCTAGATCTACAAGAATCTAGCCATGGAAAGTAAAAATGCCAAGTTCTAAAGTGCTTTAGAATGTAGTAAAGAAAAGAATAGAGTAATAAAATCAGAGTTCCTCCATGAAGCAAGTTGCACTTGTCTAGACCTCTCTCTCCTCTCTCTGGTAGGTAAGGAAGTAAATGAGGAAGATGAAGATGATAAATGAAGAGAGAGAATGGAGAGGGCTAATAAATACAAATAGTGGTGGTAGGTAGGGGGTTCACCTTGGGTTCATCATGAAGCCAATCAAAACCAAGCCAGGCCGAACCAACCAACCCAAACCAGGAATAGACCAAGCCAAGAAGGAAAAGCTAAGCAAGGAACCAAGCAATATAGAATAAATACGTACACGTATTCCAAAAATATGTAATACGAACCACAGGCATTATAGTACCCTTGAAGTCTCGCGGCCACATCATTTGGATGTCCTGAATGCCTGGGGTCCTCGGCTGGTAAGGCTGGATCTGCCCTTCCTGCGGTTGGGCAGCCACCTTCCCTATTGCCACCATTACTAACTGATGGGCATTGTCAATGCCCTGCCTTATATCCTCCGTCTGGCATCGCTGAGTCTCCATCATCTGCTGCATAAAGGCGAAGAACTATGCCATATCAACTGTCCCCTGAGGCGGTGGTGGTAGCATCCCCTGAACTCCTGGGGTAGTCCTCGAAACCGATAGAGGAGAACCCCCAAAAGTTGCTGACGGGCCCACCTGGGCTGGAACAAGAGGTACTGTGGTCCCTGGTTCCTGCTGAGTCAGGCGAGAAGTGGCAGACCTCTCAGCAGTTTTCCTTAAACCAGAGCGTTGCGATCGTGTCTCCACCATCCTGAAGACAAATCAAGCAAGGAATCAATTACTGGAAACGAAAAAAAAGAACGATATAATCAAAGAAGGACAGTTTGTTTTCAAAAGAAGATAATTAACAGCTAGAATTAGATAAGAGTTTTTCTAATGTGATTGAGTACCTTAACTTATATCTTATATTCTACTGTAGGCTGTAGTGATCGGCATAAGAAGGACATTATACCTCACGAGTCAAATAAGTCGGGATATCGTGATCGGATATCATCCTCACGCTCCCACGTTGACTCCCCCAAAGAGTGATGACCCCAAGCAACTCGAACTAACTTGATAGTCTTGTTCTTGAGGATCTTCTCCCTCCGATCCAATATAGATACGGGCCTCTCCTCATACGAAAGGTTGGTACCAACAACCAATTCCGAATGATCCAGGACATGGCTCGAGTCTGGGATATACCGTCGTAATTGGGATACATGGAATACGTCATGCACCTCGCTTAGCGACGGCGGAAGAGCGAGACGATAGGATACATCTTCTACTCGCTCCAGAATGTCGAACAGTCCTATATACCTAGGACTAAGCTTTCCCCGGACGCCGAAACGAATGACGCCACGGTTAGGCAAAATCCTCAGGAATACATGATCGCCGACCGAAAACTCGAGATGACGCCGATGAGAATCGACCCAATGGCGCTGGCGATCTTGGGCAACTCGAAGATGATCTCTGACTCGCCTGACCACTTCAATTGTCTGGGCAATTATTTCTGGACCGAGCATCTGCCTCTCTCCAACATCATCCCAGGCTAGCGGGGATCTGCACTTCCTGCCATACAGTACCTCGAACGGTGCCATCTGGATACTGGCCTGGAAACTGTTGTTGTACGAGAATTCCACCAGGTGCAAGTGATCTTCCCATGAACCACCGAAGTCAAGTGTACAGGACCGCAACATGTCTTCAAGTGTCTGGATCGTGCGCTCCGACTGGCCATCTGTCTGTGGGTGATAGGCTGAACTAAACTAGAGATGAGTTCCCAAACTCTCTTGTAAGCTACGCCAAAAGTGCGACGTGAATCTGGAATCCCGGTCTGAGGTGATACTGACTGGCACTCCGTGCAACCTGACAATCTGCCTGAGGTACATCTCTGCTAACTGAGCTGTCGGCTGACCAACTCTGAATCGCAATATACTGAGAATCCTCTGGTCCCATCTGGAAGCACGAGAATAGGAGCTGTTATCAAGCCTCGCTTCAACTGCTCAAAAGAACTCTGACACTCTGCTATCCAAGCAAACTGCGCATCCTTGCGGGTCAACTGGGTCTATGGCGCCGAAATTCGAGCAAAATCTGATACAAATCGTCGGTAATAGCCGGCCAATCCAAGGAAACTGCGAACTTCTGCAACTGTGCTGGGCACTGGCCATGACTCAATAGCCACAATCTTCTGGGGATCCACTTCTACTCCTCCTCTGGTGATGATGTGACCCAAGTACGAAATGCGATCGAGCCAGAACTTGCATTTACTGAACTTGGCATACAACTGGTGCTCCCTGAGAATCTGAAGAACCACACGGAGATGCTGCTCATGCTCGGCTTCACTCTTGCTGTAGACCAGGATGTCATCCAAAAATACGATCACAAACTGATCCAAGTAAGGCATGAAGATACGATTCATGAGGTCCATAAATACTGCCGGCGCATTGGTTGCTCCAAAAGGTATCACTAGGAACTCCCAATGCCCATACCTTGATCTAAAAGCTGTCTTCGGGATATCCTACTCTCTGACTCTGATCTGATGATAACCTGAGCGCAAATCGATCTTCGAAAATACTGATGCCCCTTTGAGTTGATCAAACAAGTCATCTATCCTCGGGAGAGGGTATCTGTTCTTGATTGTCACTGAGTTCAAGGTACGATAATCAACACATAACCTGGACGTACAATCCTTCTTTTTCACAAGAAGCATCGGGGCTCCCCAAGGCGATCCACTAGCATGAATGAATCCTTTGGTTCTGAGTTCTTCAATCATCTTGTACAATATCTCCAACTCTGAAGGCACCATCCTGTAGACTCTCTCTGACACTGGGGCTGTCCCGGGAATCAAGTCTATAGTGAACTCGATCTCTCGCTCCGGAGGCATACATGGAAGTTCTTCTGGAAAAACATCTGGGAACTCATCCACTATCCTGGGCAACTTAACTACTGCTACTGCCATCCGCAATATCGGAGGAGATGACTCAACTGCGCCTCTGGAAAATGAAAACTCTGGCTCGCCTGGAATGCTAAAAATAATCCTACCAATATGGCAGTCTATCCTAGCATACTGGTTCCTCAACCAATCCATCCCTAGGACCACGTCATAATCGGCCATCGGGAACTCTATCAATCTAGCGGGGAATTCTCTACCGCTAACTACGATCCGACACGAGGAAAATACTCTATCTACTCCCACAAGTCCGTTACCAGTAAGTATATCAAGCCTTACTGATAATGACTCGGGCTCCAATCCTACCCGTGTCGTGAATCGTGCGGACATAAAAGAATGCGATGCACCAGAATCAAATAAAGCTGAAGCTGGAAAGGAGTTGACGAGAATAGTACCTGCCACTACCTCTCCTGGTGCCAATCCTTCCTCCACGGTCATCACTATAGCCTGACCGGGCCCTCGGGGTGCTGGTCCCCTCTGCTAAAATCCTCGCTGCCTGCTCTGACTCTGGGCTTGGACTTGAACATGCTGCTGGGGGTTCTGCTGCTGGAACATCTGGGACTGAGGCGGCAAGGGCCTCGGCAATGGATACTGCTGCTGCTGGACCGGAGCTGGTCCTCTCACCGAAGAGCTAGAAAGGTTGGACGATGATGAACCACCCCTATTCGGGCAGGACCCAACCCTATGGTCTGGTGCTCCACAAGCCAGGCATAATCCCTGTGCCCTGCGACATTCTACCACCACATGGCCTGGCTTCCCACAATGGAAACATCCCACTGCGGAAGACTGCTTCTGCTTCTGCTGCTGCTGCTGAGGGTACGTCGGGGTGGAATACTGAACCGACGTCACTGAGGCCGCCTACCTCGGAGCTCCAATAGTCAAAGCCCTGGCTGCAGGGGCTGGTACTGAAGACTGATTCATCTGGCCGTTGGATCTCTTCCGACCTCCGGCCCTATCCACAATCCTCTGGGAGGTATACTCATGCCTCCGGGCTGCTCTGAAGACTGCATCAAAAGTCTGATGCTCAAACTGCTCAACCGCCAATAGAATCTCCAGGTGAAGTCCCTGCTGGAACCGCTGGGCTCTATCATACTCGGTTGCCACCAAAGTGGAAGCAAACCGACTGAGTCTGGAAAACTCGGCCGCATATCCGTCGACCGTCCTGTCTCCTAGCTTCAGATTGGTAAACCTCATATGCAGATCATACCGAGCCACGACATCGAAATACTTGGTCTAGAATCTCTCTCTGAATACTGCCCAAGCAATGGGTGCTGCTAATCCAACGGCCTGCGCTGCCCACCAGCTGCGGGCAAGATCTAACAACTGCAGGCGCACCACGGCTACCTTCTCGTTCTCTGGGGTCCTGGCTGCTTCTAGAATCACCTCTGTGTCCTGAAGCCATGCATCCGCTGCGATAGCATCTTCACTACCATCGAAGAATGGAGGGTTCAAGCGCTTGAAGCTGTTGGCCGCGCTGTTATCCTGATGATCGCCCCGGGTCAAAGCATCTGTCACTGCCTGTTGCAAGGCATCTCCACGCCGGTCTTGGAAAGCTATCAAGGTCCTGACGAGACCTACCAAAGTGCCATCATCACGTTCTACAGGTTGAACTGGCTGGACTGGTGGCTCTCTGTCAGAAGGTACGACTCTGGAGGCTACTCCGGAATGCTGGGCTTGATCTCCAGGTTGCTGCTGGTCCGCGGGAGGTGCTCCACCTTGCTGGTCAGTAGGACCACGAACAATGCCGCTGAAGAAGACGACATAGGGAACAATAAGGAAGGACCAGGACAGATCAACGATACAAGCATACGATCAGGACAAGAATCCAGGGATTCAGAAGATACGAGCAGAGATCAAGGACGAATACTGATTGAGACATTTATTCGGTAAACCCTCACATATCTTGATTTACAAGACCTGCATGGGCCACCACTTAAACCATGTCACGCCCCAGAACCAGAATACTGGAGAGCGGGGGCAGACATAGCTAGCTACGTATATGAAATGGATTCCATCTCGCTATACGGTCACGGCTGTCTAAATACATGAGGGTTTACTACAAGCCAACAGTCTCCTTTGGTCATGAACAAGCCTAATGTCTCAATCACAAGCAAGTAAGTAAAAGCTACAAGATGCATGATCATTAAATATACAATAGTAAGGCGTCCCAAACATTACAAATTCAGCTGATCATGAAGCTAGTCGTTACAAAATTTTAGGACTAGCAAGAGTTCAGTCATACATGATCAACCCTAGGATCTGTCAATCATGTTATAGCCCGTAGGCAGACAGTAAGTAAGTGTAATCGAGCTAAATAAAAGTAAGAACTGGAAAATAAAGAAAATACATCAGGATGATATACGACGAGATAACCATAGAACTATTCAGGTAGCTAGGTTACAACCCGTAAACCAAACAAGGACCGGGGTTGTAACCCTTCGTCTGAACAGAACTTGGAATTCTCACCATTTATCGGTAAAATAAATACAGGCATTCAGGTCATGCAGTAATCTGGAACAGAATCAGGACAAGACTAGACTGGTTAGACTCCATCCAATCATTTCACGGCCAAGCAAGAACTACGGCTTGATACTTTAACTAACTAGGGTTATCACAGGCCTAATTACTAGCAAGATGCAGTGAGATTACTCCACAGCCACAAGCCTTGCAGACCATCCAGGTTACCCGGGTTAAAAGATTAGAGTTGAATTCAGGTGGGTACATCATCCAGGAAACAAATGTACCCTTAGGTAGCTTGAAGGGTGCAACACATGACAGTGTGCTGGAAATGTGCCCTACTCGACGGCAGGCTACAGATCCCAAGGCGTGCCCAGGTAACGGGATTGCCTGTAGCTGGGAAATCTTGTCATGACTAATGTATTAATCTAGTTATTAGCCTTAGTCCATTTTAGTAGGTACTCCTGACCGTGGTACTCAGGAGTCCCCTCCTAGACATAATGCAAGACAGGACTGGATTATTTGTACAAGCACAATCGTCCACGGTATCGAGGATTAATTATACAGGTTATGTCATGTCAGGTAGCCGTCGCAACGGCTGTTCGAGATAATCATGTCAGGTAATCATGTCAAGTGTACTAGTTAGGAGTGCACCACGATGGGCTACTATCAGGTCATGTCATGTTAGTCATGTCAAGAGTGCACCACTACGGGTCACTGTCAGGTCGTGCTCAATTATCAGTTCTAAACATATTAAATAAATTCATGATTATCAAGCTCAGGACAAAAGGCGTAAGGATAAAAAAATGGACGTAAAATATCTAATAAAATATCAATATATATATAATAATAATAATAATAATATAACAAGACAGGGCACAGGAAGTCCATGCGGCTCAAGGGGAGTGAGTCCATGCGACTGGGTCAATACAGGTTCATGCGGCTGAGACCGCACGCTCATGTGGCTCAGGGAACCCAGGGCTCATGCGGCTGGAAATGCGGGTTCATGCGGACGAAGGGGAGTCAGCTTATGCGGCTACGAAGGAAGCAATTGCCATGCGGCCGGAGTTCAACAGCATATGCGGCTAGGATCAGACAAGGTCCTATGCGACTGAGCAAGGGCGATACATATGCGGCTGGGTACGAAGGAACTCATGCGGCCGAAAAGCTAGCCGCATGAAGTCCATGCGACTCAAGACAACATGGGCTCATGCGGCTGAGTCTGAGCAAGGCTATGCGGCTGGATCCGGGTCAAGTCTCATGCGGCCAGCGGGATGAGAAATCTTATGCGGCCAAAAGCTATGCGGCTCAGTTACTTGCCGCATGAAGATTCATGCGGTCAAGTACTCAAGCAAGTCTTATACGGCTAGGAAGGAGTTTCCATGCGGCTGAGCTCGAACGAGTCTCATGCGGCCAGGGACTTGCCACATGAGGATTCATGCGGCCAGTACTGCTCTTCTTTTCCACTTGTCCGAGAAGAGGAGCCAAGCAACCATGGCTTCCAAACTACACAAAACCTTCATCCGGAGCCCAAACAGGAACTTCCATGGGTCAAAATGGGGTAGAACAAAATTCTCTACAATATGGAACCATCAAAACTCGGAAATAACAAGGTTAAGTAGATCAAAACTCAAGAAATCTGAAAATGACATAAACCTAGATCTACAAGAATCTAGCCATGGAAAGTAAAAATGTCAAGTTCTAAAGTGCTTTAGAATGTAGTAAAGAAAAGAATGGAGTAATAAAATTAGAGTTCCTCCATGAAGCAAGTTGCACTTGCCTAGACCTCTCTCTCCTCTCTCTGGTAGGTAAGGAAGTAAATGAGGAAGAAGAAGATGATAAATGAAGTGAGAGAATGGAGAGGGCTAATAAATACAAATGGTGGTGGTAGGTAGGGGGTTCACCTTGGGTTCATCATGAACCCAATCAAAACCAAGCCAGGTCGAACCAACCAACCCAAACCAGGAATAGACCAAGCCAAGAAGGAAAAGCTAAGCAAGGAACCAAGCAATACAGAATAAAATACGTACACGTATTCCAAAAATACGTAATACGAACCACAGACATTACAGTACCCTTGAAGTCTCGCGGCCACATCATTTGGATGTCCTGAATGCCTGGGGTCCTCGGCTGGTAAGGCTGGATCTGCCCTTCCTGCGGTTGGGCAGCCACCTTTCCTATTGCCACCATTGCTAACTGATGGGCATTGTCAATGCCATGCCTTATATCCTCTGCCTGGCATCGCTGAGTCTCCATCATCTGCTGCATGAAGGCGAAGAACTACGCCATATCAACTGTCCCCTGAGGCGGTGGTGGTAGCATCCCCTGAACTCCTGGGGTAGTCCTCGAAACCGGTAGAGGAGAACCCCCAAAAGTTGCTGACGGGCCCACCTGGGCTGGAACAAGAGGTACTGTGGTCCCTGGTTCCTGCTGAGTCAGGCGAGAAGTGGCAGACCTCTCAGCAGTTTTCCTTAAACCAGAGCGTTGCGATCGTGTCTCCACCATCCTGAAGACAGATCAAGCAAGGAATCAATTACTGGAAACGAAAAAAAAGAACGATATAATCAAAGAAGGACAGTTTGTTTTCAAAAGAAGATAATTAACAGCTAGAATTAGATAAGAGTTTTTCTAATGTGATTGAGTACCTTAACTTATATCTTATATTCTACTGTAGGCTGTAGTGATACTCTAGTTCTAGTGCCACTAGGAAATCGTACTAGTTGTGACAGAGATGACCTACATGGGCTACCACTAAAAATGTGTCACGACCCGCACCCGGTGTAAGGGCACGAGACGTGGGTACGTCCAGCCTACGCTACAGTGTCGGCGGTAGAACGTTGTCCTAGGTCCAACATCTAACACAATCTAGAATATGCTCCAATTGGAGAATAATACATATGGTACAAATCAATCACAATAACTAAGATGGAATTGAAGAAAGATAATCTCAACCGAGAGTCACAATATGAATAATAATCCCGGTGTAAACCACACCGTAATAAAATCTCAATACAATCACAATGTCTCATAACTAGGTGATAATATAAGTCTAATCTAACTCATGGCAAGTCCTCAGCGACTACTGGATCCTGCTGAGGGTCTAGGTTACATGTGTCAACTAGGCCTGCTCCATAGTAAGTGTCGCAGCAATCCTCATCATCTGCAATATTTCAACAGGTCCAGTCAGGATAGGAACGAATACATATCTCTCACACAGTTCATAACATGAAAAAAAATATGAAACAAGCTATAGAATAATATACATGAACTGCTGATAAAGAAATAAGACTTTAAAAGAGAGCATGATATATGGAAATAGATATACATGATATAATAAGAGAACTGAACTAACTACGTGGTGTAGAGCACAATCTAGTTATGTAAACTGACTTAGGTTATGCATGACTTAAATATAGTTTGGAGTTATACATGAAAAGGGTGTAGATCACATAACCAAATAAATACTCCCCTGCCCCAATCAGAAAACAAGGATCTGTCTCGGTTATGTTATTGCACATGAAAATAGTGTGTCACATGGATAGCTAGTCCACATGCATACTGGGTTATACATGATGGATCACATGATCATGAGTGTACATGAATGTCACATGAGTATATATGAATAAATACGAATACAATGAGTAGACGATGCACGTGATAAAGTACATGAGTACAATATACCCGATATATCTGAAGGGATAACCTTGCATGAAGAGATCCATATAGTGATAATATTGTGACAGCAACAAGTAAACTAGTCTATAACAAGTAAATATGTCCAAGCGAATGAAACGGTCAGAGAATGTGCTTGCCTGACAATTTGAGCTGCTGATGAGGATGTTTAACTGAACTGGAGTGATGTAAACCGATTTAAAGTAACCACAAGTCACAACATGGTCTAACATGTTATAAGAAAGGGCTACAATGTAATTCTACATGCTTCTAAGTCCTTCTAGGTCAAAGTTAACCCTGGTCAACTCTGGTCAACTCTGGTCAAACTTGGTCAACTCTAAGTCAACTAGTTTGTTTACTAATTTTTAGATCACACACAAGTTTACAAGTCATTCCGAGTTCGTTTGAGTCGATTTCGATCATGTTTGACCCAAAGTTAACTTTTGTCAACTTGGTCAACTTGCCAGTCAACTCGACTAAACTAGGCTCATTGGGTCGATCCTAATCTGTCCCAATACCCTTAGGTTACATTCATAATCAACCACTCATGTGTAGATATAATTTCATTCATTTAAAGGTAATATACATATATACACATACACCTATATATAAATATACACACACACACACACACACACACACACACACACACACACACACACACACATATATATATATATATATATATATATATATATATATTTTATATATATATAAATATATATATATATATATATAAAAAGAAATATATATATATATATATATATATATATATTTATATATATATATATATATATATATATATATATATATATATATATATATATATATATAAATATATATATATATATAAAAATATATATATATATATATACATATACATATATATATATATATATAAGCTATAACTTGAAGAAGGTTGTGTGTGTGTGTGTCGACAAGGGGACTGCTGTTATGAATCAAATCTGAGATTAAAAGCCAAGTACTTAACTATGGGGATATATCACATATATAAAATACATATACACATATATCTATTTTGAAGGAAAATTTATACATATTTAGATATATACATAAATATACATATATACTTAATAGGTAAAACGGGAAATTGATCTTGAAGAGGGAAAAAGAATGTGAAATATGAGAATAAGTTTAGCTCTTCAAAACTCATCAACACATATTTATATACATATAGCTTATAGGTTGAAGTATATATATATATATATTTTTTTTTTAGGTTGAAGTATATATATATATATATATATATATATATATATATATTTAGGTTGAAGTATATATATATATATTTCTAAATATATATATATATATATATATATATATATATATATATATATTTTTTGAAGGAAAGCTTATACATATTTAGACATATACATAAATAAACATATATACTTAATAGGTAAAACGGGAAATTGATCTTGAAGAGGGAAAAAGAATGTGAAATATGAGAATAAGTTTAGCTCTTCAAAACTCATCAACACATATTTATATACATATAGCTTATAGGTTGAAATATATATATGTGTGTGTGTGTGTATATATATATATATATGTCTATTTTGAAGGAAAACTTATACATATTTAGACATATACATAAATAAACATATATACTTAATAGGTAAAACGGGAAATTGATCTTGAAGAGGGAAAAAGAATGTGAAATATGAGAATAAGTTTAGCTCTTCAAAACTCATCAACACATATTTATATACATATAGCTTATAGGTTGAAGTATATATATATATTATATATATTATATATATATATATATTTTATATATATATATATATATATATATATGTATATATATATATATATATATATATCGTGTCACTCGTCAACAAGCTAACTCACAATCCTCAAGTAAATTCCGATCAATTAATGTTTAATATACTTTTATAGAATGTGAGGGGTGTCGCGAATAAGATGACTCTTAAAAGAATCAAGTTACTTGTGCGTATGCACAAGGTTGTGTTTCTTGCCATTATTGAGCCTAAGGTTGACGCCTCTCAGCTGGACTATTATAGGATTAAGCTTGGTTTTTCAAAGGCTTTCTCTAATGACCGTGGAAATATCTGGGTGTTGGCTAAAGAGAAATGTGGTATCAGGGTTTCTGACTCTTTTGATCAAGCGTTATCTGTTATAGCTGTGCATCATTTGCTACCTTCGGAAGCTATATTCACTGTGGTTCATGGTGATAATACTAAGGAGGGTCGGCGTGTGCTTTGGGATAGGTTATTACAGTTGCAGGAGTCTCATTCTCTTCTATAGGTGGTTGGGGAGATTTTAATGCTGTTCTTAGATCAGAGGAGAAGATTGGTGGCCGTGCTGCGGATCCAGTTTCAATTCAGGAGTTCGCTAATTTTAAATTGGTGTCTGGTTTATCTGAGCTGCCTTACTGTGGGAGTTGTTTTACTTGGTTGAAATTGATGAATGATGGCATGTGGCTCTAGACTTGATCGAGTTATGGTTGATTCAGCTTGGTTCAGGTTGGCTCCATTGTCTAAGGTGGATCATCTCAACAAATTTGAATCGGATCATGCTCCGATCCTAGCACAGTTTAAACGTGAACCAGTGGGGGGTAGGAAGCAATTCAGATTCCTTGATTTATGGACATCTTATAGGGAATTTCCAGATATAATCAATCAAGCTTGGCATTCGGTGAATCACCCCAACGCTGTTACAAGAGTATCTCTTCGTCTGGATGCTTGCAGGAAATTGTTATCCAATTGGAGCAGAAAATCATATGGTGACATATTTCAATCAGTTAAGGAAGCAGAGGATGATGTGTTAAGTGCGGAATTACATCATGAGGTCATGAACAATCCCGAGTCACTTGAACAACTGTCAAAAGCCAAGGCCCTGCTTAAACAGAGAGTTTGCATTGAAGAAGCTTTTTGGCGACAAAAGGCCCGACTCAAATGGGATCTAGATGGGGATAAAAACACAACGTATTTCCATGGAGGTGTTAATAATCGTAAGTAGTCGCTGCACATTCATTCTGTCACCACTGATACTGGATTTATCCTTACGGAGAAGCAAGATATTCATACTCATGCAAAGGAGTTCTTTGCCAAATCCTATGAGACGGGGGACATCCAGGATGATGGGGATTTGCTGAATCTTATCCCGCGGATGGTGACAGAGGAGGATAATAACATCCTTATTACAGAGCCTTCTAAGGAGGAAATTCTGGACACAATCAAGAGTCTAGATAAATCTAGTACCTCAGGTCCCAATGGTTTACCCCTTCTTTTTATCTTCACAGTTGGGATATTGTTGGTGATGACATTCAAGAGGCAATCTCTATGTTTATGGACGGGTTTTCCCTTCCTCGGGCTTTCACTAATACTTCTATTGTTTTAATCCCTAAGATCAAACAACCTAACACATTTGGTGATTACAGGCCTATCAGTCTATGTACTATTTTCAACAAAATCATCTCTAAGCTATTGTCTTGCCGACTAGCTCCTTTGATGCCACGTCTGATCTCTCAGGAACAGAGTGGGTTTGTGCAAGGTCGGGAGATAGTCGACAATATTCTTCTGGCTCAAGAGATGATGGCCAAGATGAACAAAAAGCATAGGGGAGGCAACATTGCGCTTAAGCTTGATATGATAAAGGCTTATGATAGAGTGGATTGGCGATATCTATTGAAGGTTCTTCGTCGATTTGGATTTTATAATAATTGGGAGGACATGATGTTGCGGATTGTGAACAATATGTGGTATTCACCTCTTATCAATGGAGAATCGACAGAGTACTTTCAAGCTTTCCGTGGTTTAAGACAATGAGATCCTTTGTCTCCGGCACTGTTCATTTTAGCAGCTGAAGTTCTTACACGGAGTCTGAATCGACTGCCAGCAATTGAGGGTTTCACCCCTTTTTTCACTCCTCGTGGTTGTCCTCCTATTACACACCTTGCATATGCAGATGATGTGCTTATATTTTCGGCAGAAGACTTGAGATCAGTGGGGATGATCGCTGAAGTTTTGTCCAGGTATGAAGCAATGTCGGGCCAGAAGATAAGCAAACACAAGTCCTCGATATATATGTCTTCGAAGGATCGTCCAGAGAAGGGGGATGAACTGGCTTCTCGGTTTGGGTTCAACGTGGGTTCTCCTCCGTTTAATTACCTTGGCTGTCCTCTTATGGCAGGCAGGCGTAATGGGGGAATGTACGAAGAATTATTAGATAAGATTAGACATAGACTGGAAGGATGGCACAATAAAATTCTTTCTTCGGGAGTCAAACTAGTTTTAATCAAGAATGTGCTAGCTTCTATTCCAGTTTACACGTTGGCCGCATGTGATCCACCTGTGGCAGTGTTAAATATGATGGAGTCTATGTTTTCATCGTTCTTTTGGGGATCTCACGATGGAGCTGCGAAGAGGACTTGGCTGGGGTGGGCTTCAATTTCTCGTACCATAGATGAAGGTGGATTGGGTGTTAGGAGGTTGGAGGACGTCATGACATCAATGATGATTAAGTTGTGGTAGAAATTTATGAGCCAATCTTCACTATGGACTCACTTTTTTAAGAGGAAGTATTGCTCTTATGAGTCTGAGAATCATGTTCAATTAACTTCTAATGCTTCACATGTTTGGAAGAGATTAGTTCATGGGAGAAGACTTGCGGGGCAGTATATTTCACAGGTTGATGGCGGTTGGCAGAGGCAATATGCACAGTCAGGTAAGTTCTCTGTTACTTCAGCATGGGAATTGGCTCGCACTCATTTACTAAGACTTCCTTGTTTCAATCATATCTGGAACAAGTGTATTCCAACCAAATGGTCGATACTTTGTTGGCGTATGTTGCTTGGAAAATTACCCACAGATGATAATATATCCAGGCTTGGATATAGTATGGCCTCGAAATGTCACTGTTGTATTGATCCTGCTACCGAAACAATCACGCACATATTTCATGAAGGAGAGTTAGCTGTTAAAGTATGGGCCTCTGTACAACAAGCATATGGGATTAGAATGAGTGGCAGCTCCTTCCTGCATCGACTTCGTTCGTGGTGGAGAAAAAAGAAGAAGCATAAAAAGGAGATTGTGGTGGCAGCAGTCATATGGGTGTTATAAAAAAAATCGTAACAAATGGCGCTACGAGCAGTACTCTTATGGAGCGGACAAGTTGATTTTGGAAGTCTGTAGACAGGTTGAAAAGGCTACTGTTAAATGTAGACACTAAATACCTGTGTAACCTGAGTTGGTACTCACTCTCTTTGAAATGAATAAAATCTAGTTTTCCGAAAATATATATATATATATATATATATATATATATATATATATATATATATATATATATATATATAGTATACATAAAGCAAAAAGCTATATATATATACACAAATGATAGAATATTATGAAATAAAAACCAACGATCAATTCCCGCATGTCCAGAATCTCACATTGATGATATGAACTCAGAAAATATCTGTTGAAACTCAAGAAATCGAAATATCACAAATTCATTCAAAATATTAAGTGTCAAAACACCCAATTTTCAACTCGATATCCAAAATGCAATATACACAACTATAACTCATGAAACTTGGCAAATACGTTGGCCTTGACTATTGAATATTTGATTGTTTATAGGTATGAGGGATTATAGATGCCATACACCCTAGATATCGGTTGGTAGAATTGTTAGCAACTAGTTAGAAGATTATAAGATTTTAGTGACAGTATTTTGAGGTGTTGTGTGACCAAAGGTGGGTAGAAGTTCCCAAGTATTCAGAGTTATAAAATGACTAGAGAAGGTATAAAATATTTTTGAGAAATTAAATTTGAGAAGATTAAGCTAATAGTAGACTTTGATTTTTAAGGCATAGTTATGAATTAGAATTTCGAGGACGAAATTATTTTAAGGTGGGTAGATTTGTAGCTCCCCTTCCCAAAAAATTTTGAATTATTTTTTCTATTATTTATTTGATTTAAATGATGATTTTAAAAATTTTATAAATAATTATTTAGTTAATTATTACGGTAGATGACTTTAGCCATGATTGAGTTATGAAGTACCAGACGAGTAGGAATCATGGCACGAATAGTGCAGTAGCGTGCTTTGACAAGTATTTAGCCATGGTAGGAGAGTGCCAAGCCATAAGTGTGTCCTAACTAGAAAAACCAGGCCAAGTTACGAGTTAATCCCTATAAATAGTTTAAATAGTTATTTATTAATATTTTGACTTTTAGGAAATTCGGTTATACCAAACTAGTCCGGACTGGGCCCGAACCGAGCCCAAGCCGTGTAGGATTATAGTGAGTCCTAAGACGACCATGTAGGCATATTTTATGTGTGTACAAATAGTTTCTAACATATTTTGGGTATTGATGTACATTTTAATTATTTGAATATTTATACAAAAATTGGTATTTTTATTATTAAATATTGTTTTACCATATTTGTATAATTTTTTGGACTCGGATAAAGGTGAATAGTATGGATTCACCAAATTACCGTTTAATTATTTTATTATTATTTTATTATTTTTTGGTAATTAAATAAATATATTTTATTGTTAATGAATCGGTATTCTATTTTTAGAAATTGGATAAATGCTTTTATATTATTATGTTGACGCATTTTTTAATAAATATATGTGTATACATTTATAATTCATTTTAACCTTTACATATATATATTCTATTTTATATATATATATATATATATATATATATATATATATAAGCCCAAGAATTAAAATATATATATATATATAAGCCAAAGAATTAACCACCTGCATGAAATTCTCAGTAAGAGGGGGCAACATAGCGGTCAAAATCAACATGGAGAAAGCTTACGACAGACTAGATTGGCAATTCATGATCTGGGTATTTAGAGCTTTCGGTTTCTCGGAGACCTGGACCAACATCATATGGAGATCTATCAGCAACTCATGGTTCTCCACGATCATCAATGGTCAAGCGCAAGGTTTTTTCAAATCCAATCGCGGGGTTAGGCAGGGCGATCCCCTATCTTCAACTGTCTTCATCATTGCAGCAGATGCCATGAGCAGAAATCTTAACAACATGGTTAACACCCCGAACTTTCAGCACTTCCACACATCCAGCGGATGCCCCATCATAACCCATCTGGCTTTCGCCGACGACTTACTCATTTTCACCTCCGGGGAAGAAGGAGCGGTGGAAGTAGTTAACAACACCCTGCAGAGGTACACTAGATGCTCAGGCCAAAAGATCAATACCTCCAAGAGCGTCATATACACCCACCACAACATAAAGAGAGGGCAAGCTATCAACCTCGCCAACTTAACATCATTCGTTGTGGACCATCCTCCGTTCATCTATCTCGGATGCCCTCTTGTATATGGAAGATCCAATGTGGGCATCTTCGATAACTTGATCACTAGAATCAGAAAGAAACTCGAAGGGTGGCATAATGCCACTCTATCTCCTGGAGGCAAAATGATCCTCATCAATCACGTGCTCACCTCTATCCCCATCCATACTCTGGCAGCTTGCTCCCCGTCCAAGAAGGTTCTTTCTTCGATCGAATAGATCTTTTGCAATTTCTTTTGGGGACATTACAACGGCCTAGACAAGCATCACTGGACTAGCTGGGAATCCATGGATCACCCGAATAATGAAGGGGGGCTAGGATTTACCAAACTTACCAACATAATTAAAGCATTCTCGATAAAATTATGGTGGAAAGTTCGCACTAGCAATAACTTATGGACAAGATTTTTGAAGGCCAGGTACTTCAAGCACATCCACCCTTCAATGGCCATTTCCAACAGCATATCCTCAGCGGCTTGGCGTCGTATCCTTATCGGAAGAGACCTAGCTGAGCCAGCCATAAGACTCCAATTGGGGACAGGCGACTCGGATCCATTCCTAGAGAGATGGGTTGGGGATAGCATGATCCCGAATATCATGGAGACCCCGAAAAACAGCAAGATTAGCGACCTATGGAACCACTCTATCGACGACTGGAACTGGGACAAAATAAGGGTTTGGTCCGTTAACGAAACGGAGGAAAGTATCCGCTCGCTAGGATTAAGTATCAGTGGAGAGGCCGACACACTGAAGTGGTCTCTCGAGGCTTCAGGGGAATTTTCGATGAGGTCGGCGAGATTCAACGTCCAGGGAACCAGGCAACCATACCATGCCATCGCCCACTATTGGCAATCATGCATCCCTAAGAAGTGGTCCTTCCTAATGTGGAGAGTCATTAGAAAAAAACTGCCCACTGATGATATCCTTAACATCATCGGCATCAGCTTAACATCAGCCTGCTCGTGCTGTTTCGAGCCTCAGATGGAGACCATTGACCACATCTTCTGTCAGGGGAGCCACGCTAGCAGAATCTGGAGATCCCTGAATCAACTCTACAGTATTGAGCCGGGGGGCGGATGCTTCAACGATCTCGCGACCTCCTGGGGGATAGCTTCCCATGGCCACCAGATCATTGTAGCGGCCGCCACGTGGGCAATTTGGAAGAACCGCAATAAGGCGAGATACGAAGGTCAACAATACTCGACAGACCAGCTATTTCGGGAAATCCTCCGCCAATGCCGTAAAAGGAGCTCAGGCTGCTCCCACAGTCCGAGATCATTCTGGTCCTCGCTCAACCACTAGCTATTGGTGGTTGGACTATTTTCTTCCCTCTTTTCCCTTTTGGATGGTATACTTGTATAGGCTTGTTCTTTTTGCGCCTTGTATACGTATGTTGGCTTCGACATTTTGAGCCTTCATTAATAAAAAGAGGTGGGGTTTCTTAATATATATATATATATAAAAATATATATATATATATATATATAATATATATATATATATATATATATATATTGTTAGAGTGAGAGAGAGAGCCATATGTATATATATATATAGAGGATTTATAACTAAAAGAAAAGAAAAGGGAATAAGAAAAAGGAAAACAAATATTAATAATAACCCAAGCTCCCCCATGAGCCCAGCCCGAGCCCAGGCTCACAGGCCGAGCAGACCCAAAACCCAGTCCATACAACTTTCTCCAGCAGTATAGGCCGAGCACAAGCACCCCCACGAGAATAGAACCCAGCTAAAACCCGAGCATTCTCTCGTTCTCTGCATAAATATACACACACACGCGTACGAAAGGCAGCAACCCTAACCCTAAGAACGCCGACACCCCGACAACCCTTGGCAGGAGTTCACCTGCTCGCACCCCCACGCGCGCATGCACCGTCGAGGGCCACTGCCGATCGACGACAGAGCCGCCGTGCGCAACAAAGAACAGAGCATGGCAGCAGCAACTACCATCTGTGGGGCTGAGTTCGCAGCATTGGATTTCGACGATCGCTCAATGGTTTCGCAAACCGTTTTCTCGAGTATGTCCCCAACCCATACGAGATTATTTCTCTTCAATTAGACCATATTTATATACTTTATATTGGCCAGAAGATTGATTCAAAGTTTGAAGAAAACTGTTCAAAAAAGTATATAAATCCAGTCCCAACACCAGTTTTGAAAGGCGATTTCTCATAAATCCTTCCTCCGTTTCAACATTGTGTTTGAATTAAGTCATAGAAAACCTAACTGAGATGGAAACCCCATCTTTAGTTGCATTTCTAATGGTTTATACAGTAAGATAAATAGGGTTGAAAATCACGAAAAAATATGAGAAACAGATTTCAAAAATCTCAAAAATACTCTGATACGACAGGCGTTCCGCCAAAACGGGCGAAGTGGTTGCGAACCGAATGCATCAAAAGGTGCGTATCGACTTCGCGGACGTGTGGGCTTTGACAAAATTCAAATTGGTCGCGTGTGCGTGACGAATTTGATGTGTATCCGTCTAAATTTACCATATCGGCCTCTGTGCAAATTCTCCAATTACTTTGTGCACGTTCGTCAGATCGAGACAAAACTTATGCCAGCAGGATCGTATCATTTTTCTGGTCCTGTATGCCAAGTTTGGTCCGATTTTGAGACAGTTGATCAGATCGTCGTTTCGCGGGCCCTACGGTCCGATTCAATGGGCGATTTTGTGCACGGCCTACCGAAATCCACAATTGGATATACCGTTGGGTTGGTATCATCAAAACGAATCCGTAGACATATAGTTTGACAACTTTAGAGACCATTGACTCTGTCACGCTTTTCGGTGCAAAAGCGGGTCCAACGGCGGACATCATTTTGGCTCAAAATTACCGTTTTACCCCTGTGTCAGAATTGGACTTAAGGACAGGCAATCCTAGCTAATTCGACTATTCTGAGAATGTTGGTAATGTTAATTTCAGATTTCGGAGACAGTTATGATGATTGGACTTTATGGCGTAGCAGTTGACTATATTTTGTTGGATATGCGTGCAACTTCCAGGCAATATACTTTGCCTCCCTCTACAGTTTAATTCCATATTTATAGTTTTTATGTTATTATTTTATTATCATTAGATACTCTATTGGTTATAGATTTTGTGTGATTTATTAGCTTTCTAGTTGACTTGATTTATCTAGTTTCTACATACCGTGTTCACCAGTTTATGGTCTTGCTTGACTTGACAGTGTAGTTATACTGGACTTGATGGTGTCTTGACTGAGTCGTACCTTGTCTCACTAGTACCTTGCTTGAGTCGTATCATAGAACAAGTACGTGCAATTGAACTACTAAATCCTTGTTATTGTTTCCTTGGCACCAGAGAGTCCACTCGGGACGAGGGTGTTTGCCTTGATCTGTTTACATCCGTGAGTCCACACTAGGGACGAGGGTGTTGACTTGACTTGTACCAGAGAGTCCACTCGGGATGAGGGTATTTATATCAGAGAGTCCACACTCGGGACGAGGATGTTATACTTGCACCAAAAAGTCCACACTCGTGACGAGAGTGCCTTGCCATAAACTAACCAGAGAGTCCACACTCAAGATGAGGGTTAGTACTAACCAGAGAGTCCATATTCGGGACGAGGGTTAGTGATTAGATCAAACCTGCGAGTCCACTCGGGGCGAGGGTTTGGTATTCCATTCATTTCGTATTCACTTGTTAATCCAGCAGTTCAGTTACGTGTAGTTGTTATTGTATTCCAGTTCATAGTCATCTGTCAGTAGCCACTTGTCGTTAGTCACTTGTTAGTAGTTTGGTTGTGGTCTCTTGCCATGTTAGTGTCATTCCTTGTTTATATCATGTTGATATTATCATGCATGATTAAACTGCTAGATAGGCATGTTTATATGTATCTTGCTATGTCCTCTGAGGACCTGATGATCTCATCATGTTTATATTATGATGCATATCTTAAGTATTTGTTAGTGATATTACATTGTTATCCTTTCGTGCTTTTTATTCCTTATCATGAGATATTATGCTTATTGATTCAGTTTAGAGACTCTTGTTATACTTTTGGAGTCTTATCGGACAAATATGCTAGTGGGCTGCAGACCACGACCCATAGTGTTCATTCCTATTCCGTGTACTTAATGTTGATATAAAATATAGATTTGTTTGCCATGATTTGGCAGTATACCATAGCCATGACAGCGTTTACGTATTCAAGAGGGGATGGTGTCCGCTCGATACGTAGCTGGCTTGCTCACGTGCTCCCATCCAAAAAGTGGGTACGGGTTGTGACACCCAATAAAGCTCGCTCTCTAATGTCATCCTAAGACATGCATGTACGACATATATGCCCGTACAGTACCTCGAATGGTGACATCCCAATGTTGGCCTAAAAATTATTATTGTATGCAAACTCTACTAAGTACAAGTGATCCTCCCAAGATCCTCCAAAATCCAGAACACAAGTCCGTAGCATGTCCTCGAGTGTTTGAATAGTCCTCTCTGACTGTCCGTCCGTCTGAGGGTGGTATGCAGCACTGAACTTGAGCTGAGTGCCCAAACTAGTCTGCAGACTCCGCCAGAAATGGGAAGTAAAGCGACTATCCCGATCTGAGGAAATGCACACCGGAACTCCGTGTATCTTGACAATCGGCCGTATATACATCTCTGCTAGATTCTCAGTAGACGTACCCACTTTCAATGGTAAAAGTGGGCTGATTTGGTCAACCTGTCTACGATGACCCAAATCGCGTCTTTCCCTCCTGGTGTACGTGACAATCCAGAAGCAAAGTCCATCGTGATGTGCTTCCACTTCCACTCCGGAATGGGCAATGGCTGCAATAGTCCTCCTGGCCTCTATCTCTCTGCCTTAACCTGCTGACAGTCTAAACATCTGGCTACAATAGTCCTCCTGGCCTCTGTCTCTCTGCCTTAACCTGCATGGGCCACCACTAAAAATATGTCACGACCCGCACCCAGAGTAAGGGTACGAGACGTGGGTACGTCCGGCCTATGCCGCAGTATCGGTGGTAGAACGCTATCCTAGGTCCAACATCTAATACAATCTACAATATGCTCCAATTGGAGAATAATATATATGGTACAACTCAATCACAATAACTAAGATGGAATAGAAGAAAGATAATCTCAACAGAGAGTCATAATATGGATAATAATTTCGGTGTAAACCACACCATAATAAAATCTCAATACAATCACAATGTCTCATAACTAGGTGATAATATAAGTCTAATCTAACTCATGGCAAGTCCTCCGCGACTACAGGATCCTGCTGAGGGTCCTGGTCACCTGTGTCAACTAGGCCTGCTCTATAGTAAGTGTCGCAGCAATCCTCATCATCTGTAATATTTTAACAGGTCTAGTCAGAACAGAAACGAATACATATCTCTCACACAGTTCATAACATGAAAGGAAATATGAAACAAGCTATAGAATAATATACATGAACTGCTGATAAAGAAATAAGACTATAAAAAAGAGCATGATATATGGAAATAGATATACATGATATAATAAAAGAACTGAACTAACTATGTGGTGTAGAGCACAATCTGGTTATGTAAACTGGCTTAGGTTATACATGACTTAAATCTAGTTTGGAGTTATACATGAAAAGGGTGTAGATCATATAACCAAATAAATACTCACCCTGCCCCAATTAGTACACAAGGATCTATCTCGGTTATGTTACTGCACATAAAAGTAGTGCGTCATATGGATAGCTAGTCCACATGCACACTGGATTATACATGAAGGCTCACATGATCATGAGCGTACACGAATGTCACATGAGTATACATGAATAAATACGAATACAATGAGTAGTCGATACACATGATAAAGTACATGAGCACAATATAGCCAATGTATCCGAGGGGATAACATCGCAAGAAGAGATACATATAGTACTAATCCGTGATAATATCGTGACAGCAACAAGGAAACTAGTCTATACCAAGTAAATATGTCCAAGCAAGAATAAAACGGTCAGAGAATGTACTCGCCTGACAATACGAGCTACTGATGAGGATGTGTAACTGAGCTGGAGTGATGTAAACCTATTTAAAGTAACCACAAGTCACAACATGGTCTAACATATTATAAGAAAGGGCTACAATGCAATTCTATATGCTTCTAAGTCCTTCTAGGTCAAAGTCAACCTTGGTCAACTCTGGTCAAACCTGGTCAACTCTAAGTCAATTAGTCTGTTTCCTAATTTTTAGGTCACACACAAATTTACAAGTCATTCCGAGTTCGTTTGAGTCGATTTGGATCAAGTTTGACCCAAAGTTGACTTTTGTCAACTTGGTCAACTTGTCAGTCAACTCGACTAAACTAGGCTCATTGGGTCGATCCTAATCTGTCCCAATACCCTTAGGTTACATTCATAATCAACCACTCATGTGTAGATATAAATTCATTCATTTAAAGGTAATATACATATATACACATACACCTATACACATACACCTATATATATATATATATATATATATATATATATATATATATATATATATATATATATATATATATATATATATATATATATATATATATAACCTATAACTTGAAGAAGGTTGTGTGTGTGTGTGTGTCGACAAGGGGACTGTTGTTATGAATCAAATCTGAGATTAAAAGCCAAGTACTTAACTATGGGGATATATCACATATATAAATACATATACACATATATCTATTTTAAAGAAAAACTTATACATATACATAAATATACAATATACTTAATAGGTAAAAGGGGAAATTGATCTTGAAGAGGGAAAAAGAATGTGAAATCTGAGAATAAGTCTAGCTCTACAAAACTCATCAACACATATTTATATACATATAGCTTATAGGTTGAAATATATATATATATATATATATATATATATATGTATATATATATATATATGGGGAAAGGGCTTTCAGGAGTGCAGCCACTCCAGTGGAGTGGTTTCCAGCTCGGAGCGGGGTTCCGGCTCGGAGGGCCGCCGCTCGCCAGAGCCCCCCTGGTGCTTGGCTGGCCCGCGTGGCCGGCCGGGTTCTTCTTCGGCAGCCCGGTCCTCCCCTGGAGCCCCCCTCTATGGAGCCTCCCCCTCTCCCAGTCGGGTCTCCCCCACCTCCCCCCTTACCTCCTCGTCGCCCTCGGCGATGTTGTCCCCGACGTAGCCATGCTAGGCGCCGAAAACCTGTTCATCCCCCTCCAGTCCCCCCAAGGCGTCGATCCGGCCCCTCTCCTCGGCTCTTCGCCGGGTGCTTGCATCGCCTCGTCCGGCGCCCCACTCGTTCCTCCGCCAGAGTCGTATCTTGCTACCCCACCCGCTTCCGCCGCTCCTCCCCCCACGCCGCCCCTTTCTTCGGCAGTGGCCCTCATCCCGGCTTTCCGCGCCTTTCGGTGGCCTCCGACCTCCTTAGCCGCGTCTTCCTCGTGGGCTCCTCCCCACGACGACCCTGACGAGGCCCCCCTCGGCGCGTTCCCAGGCGGTCGAGCCCCCCTTCCCGGCTCCCTCGATCTCATGGCCTCCTCTCCCTCCCTCCTCCGCTGAGCCCCCTCTGCCGTGACTCCCTCCTGGTCGAGCTTCCGTCGCCGTGGCCCCCTCCACTGGTTGAGCCCCCTTCCTCCCCTGGTTGAGCTCCCTCCGCCGCGGCCCTCCTCCACTCCTAGTCGGCTCTTCTCCTCGCCCTCCGTCCAGTTTGCCCTCCGTCCGTGCCTCTCCGGACTGGCCTCCTCTGCCAGAGCCATCCTGGCTCCGGGCGACGCACCGGGGGGGTGGCCCGAGGCTCCCTCGAGCTGTGTGCCCCCCACCCCCTCGGGCAGAGCAACCCTCCCTCGGGCAGAGTGCCTGCACCCTTCCGGGTCTGCACCTCCATCCCCTCCCCTCTTCAAAGCCTTCCGGCGGTTCGCAACTCCCTCCCCCACCGTAGCTTCCCCATCCGCCTCCACAGCCGGGGTTGATCTCCTCCTCTTCGAAGTCCCCCTCGCCAGAGCCCCCGCTCCCCCACTGGCCTCCCCGTTCGGATTGCACAGGCTTCTCGGGCTGCGCGCCCCCTCGGGCAGGCCCCCACCCTCGGGCCCCGCGCCCCCCTCGGGCAGTGTGCTTTTACTTTTTTTTCTTTTTTTTTAATTTTGAAATTGGGTTTGCCGCCTGTGGGACCCGGTCGATGTCCTGTTTCCTGTTGCTTTATTCAATAAAATTTCCTTTCCAAATATATATATATATATATATATATATATATATATATATTATATATATATATATATATATATATATATATATATATACATAAAGCAAAAAGCTATATATATACACAAATGATAGAATATTAGGAAATAAAAACCAACAATCAATTTCCGCATGTCCAGACTCTCACATTGATGATATAAACTTAGGAAACATCAGTTAAAACTCAAGAAATCGAAATATCACAAATTCATTCAAAATATTAAGTGTCAAAACACCCAATTTCCAACTCGATACCAAAAATGCAATATACACAACTATAACTCATGAAACTTGGCAAATACATTGTTCTCGACATATGGGATGTGCTCGGGTACTCACGAAGTCGAAACCGTGTCCGTATCGTGTCCACAGAATGCGTATCGAAAAAATCGATTTTGTTTGTCGAAGAGTGCGTACCTCGCTCGATTAAGCACCACGCGCACAACAAGAAGCCTCGTGCTCGTTCACACAGCTAGGTAGGGTCCCAGGGTAGGGCTAGGACATGCAGACATGACACTACATCGCGTCTACGCGACTCAGCGATCCGTGAACAGCCGCACGGCTTGCACGCGCGCACGCGTGCGCGTCCGTGCCCGTACGTGCCCGTGGGCGCGTGTCGGGTCTCGTGGCTCGCGATTAGAGCCACTCCTTGACTCGGGATGGGGTCCCTGGGTAGTCTAGGTATAGGAATACGTGATCGTGCTCCTGGAATGGGTCCTCGAAATGCCGTGTCCGCGTACGAAGGCCGTGACAGTGGCGAAATTCAGCCACGTGTACTATGTGGGCTGACCAGTGCACGTCGGATTACTCTGCGCTCGCTCGACAAAACAACATGAAATTTTTGGAGCATGTGGGCAGATGTTGCACCCACGTGCTCATGAAATTTCATGCAAGACGGAGGCCTTTGCGTCGAGTTATAACGCACAGACAGCAAGGCATGCACGGGATCTCGTGCACGCATGTCCGTGTACGATCGGACATTGAAATCGTGTCGATTTTCGATCCGTCTTCACGAAAGTTGTTACAAATAATATTAGCAAGGAATTCGGGAAAACAAAATAAAAAATTAACACATTTTAGTTCTAAGTGGTATTTTGTCGAACACGTGCTACATAAGACCGATACGTGTCCGATACCACTATCAAACGAAACCAAAATCCTACCAAACTTTATACACAGGTCGAGGGTGCCTATATGGACGCTAACATGATAAAATTTCAGAAAAAACAAAGCTAGAACGAGGTTTACCTATTGAGAGTCAGAATCTCAATAAAAAGAATTCCCCGAGCGCTTTGTCGACCGATTTCTTCCAAGCAAATGACTCCAACTCCTTGTTAGCAGTACTCCAGCAAGTTCTTCTCTTCCTAACGAGTGCAATGGAATTCGTTTGAGGTGAAACGGACGCCGGATAAGAAAATTAGGGTTTTGGAGAAAAGAGAAATTAGAGTTTACTCTTTGATCTAGTAGAGGCTATGGATTTCTTCACAAATGAAGGGGGGCTGCTTATGGCCGACCATGCTATGGGGTGTTAGGGTTAGGGTTTTCATATGGGCCAAGCACTCCATGAGTTGCTAAAAAGTCCCATGTCAAAAAGGGTTAAAAAGGCTTATGAAAAAATGACTTAAAATCGTTTAATTCATTCCTAAATTGGAATTTAATTCTAAATTAATTTTAATGGTCAATAATAATTCTAATTACCATTTTAGGCTCTTAATGAAGGATGACTAAGGTCAAACCACCTTATGCTACTCAAACACCAATCAAGTTACAAAGCATCACACTAATTAATAAATTAATAAGAGAATTCAAATAAATACATAATGACTAAAATACCCCTAAATTAAAAGTGGGTGTAACAATTATGTGACCGGACAGTGAACTATGTGGTATCCCAGATCAACCCTTTCAGAGTCCTTATGACCAAGCTAGGGGCACTGAATTCACGACTAGCCACATGGGCAATCCTCTTGACTCCTTACGACATGGTGTTAGTCCCAAATAAGGCAGTCAAAGGCCAAGCATTGGCAGATTTCTTGGCGGCTCATCAGGTGATAGAAAATTAAAAACTCTACATTGAAATCCCCGATGAAGTACTGGTGTCCAACGCAGTTTCGAACAACTCAGTATGGCGCATGTTCTTTGACGGAGCCTCAATATCGGGGCCAAAGGGTGAAACTGTAGCAGGGGTCAGGATCGTCATTGTTACTCCGAACGGCCTAGTTATCAATCGTGCATATTATCTCACGGAGTCATGCACCAACAATGCTGGAGAGTATAACACCCTCATCATCGTACTCCATCTCGCCAAACAGCTGGGGGTTGACTATATCGAGGCCTATGGAGACTCGAAATTGAGCATCAGTCAGGTTCGAGGTCGGTACGAGGTTCGACATGAGGACTTGATCCCTTACTACCAGCGACAATCGACATTATCTCCACCATCACAGGATTCTTTATAGAATATGTGCCACGATTGCAGAACCTGGAGGCCGACGCACTAGCCGGTCCCACCACCTCTTTGGCTGCCCCCGTTGGATCTCATCATATCGTTTCAGTAACGGACCGGGAGTTAGTCTGTCCAAAGAATGCCCTGTGCACATGTCAAAACTACTTGTTACAAGTAGGAATAGATGAAGGCACCTGGGATTAGCGATTCCCATTTATAGACTATGCAGTTTACGAGATTATACCTGAAGACCCAACAGAAGCAGCTTCTGTCAGGAGGCGCTCACTCTGTTTCTTCTACGATTCGGCCACCAAAATGCTATATCATCGCTTATATGACAGACTTCTCTTACGCTTTTTGTCTCGTACAGAGGCACAAAAAGCACTCAGAGAAGCGCATGATGGAACTTGCGGAGCCCACCAGCTGGGCCCTAAGCTACAAGACCGGCTGTGCCGTATCGGCTATTATTGGCCCACTATGATGGTAGATGTTGTTGAATATGCAAAAAAAATCGGGCGTGCCAATTCCATACAGATTTTGTCCATCGACCTTCGAAATATTTATACCCCATAGTGGCCTCGTAGCCATTTGAAGCCTGGAGAATGGATATCGTGGGGCCAGTCAGTCCTCCATCCTCCAAAGGACACTGGTTCATCCTCGCCATTACGGATTATTTCTCCAAGTGGGCAGAAGCAGTACCATTGGTAGTGGTGAAGACTTCCAATGTGATCAGTTTCATCAAATATCACGTCATTTACCATTTCAAAGTTCCCAGAAGGATCATTCATGATAACAGTCCTCAATTTATAAGTCATGCATTCCATCGGTTCTGTGACAAAATTCGAATTTAGAATATGGCATCAACAGCTTACAACCCGGTAGCTAATGGATTGGCCGAGGCATTCAATAAAACTATTGTCAAACTCCTCAAAAAGGTCATCTCCTCCAACAAATGCGACTAGAATGAGAAGTTAGGCGAATGTTTATGGGCCTACCGTACGACTGTTCGTACACCTACAGGCAGTACACCATTCTCCTTGGTCTATGGGAGCGAGGTTGTCCTCCCCTTGGAGATTCAAATCCCGTCCTTACGGGTAGCCATCACTGATCAATTAACCGTCAAAGACAATCATCGCAGGCGATTACAATAGTTAGAAGCATTGGATGAAAAGTGCTTGCTCGCGTAGCAAAGGATTGAGCTTTACCAAGCTCGCATCTCTGGGGCCTTCAACAAAAAGGTTCGCGAAAGATACTACCAGGTGGGCGACCTCGTCTTGGTAGTACGGAGGCCAATGGTGATGACCCACAAGACGGCTGAAAAGTTCGAGCCCAAGTGGGAAGGACCGTTCGTCATAGAAACAGTGTACTCCAACGGTGCTTATCGGCTAGCTAAGCCTAATGGAGACTTGCTAATGATGCCCATCAACGGCAAGTTCCTAAAGAAGTATTACGTCTAAAGACAGAACCAGCATAGGCACCCACATCCCCTGAAAATTGTGCCCATGAGTTCTGGTAAGGGGATCTCCCACTCTCCCTCCTATATATTCTCTCAAGTAGATGAAGCACTTCATATCCACATTACCTCTGTATTGCTCCTCTACACCTGGAAGACGCGACTACCATGTCAACATTACCTCTGAGTAGTCGTTCTTCTCGCATCAGTTCTATGATTATCCCGGTGGTCTAGAAAATAGTTCACGTCCATATTACCTATGGATTGTTGTTCTATACCCCGGCAAAGATCAAGCCTACCACGTCCATATTACCTCTGGTCAGGCAAATCCATTATGAAGATTTCCTCTTTATTCTGGAGACAAAAGCAAAGGAAACAAGAAAGCTTCTACATATAAAAACATGTGGCTATAAAGACCTATTACAGACTCTTCGTAGTTACATACACAGAAGTAAAAAAAGCTAAAATTGTGGTACAAGCTCTCAATAGCGTAGACGAGGCGGTGACAGAGCCAATCACTTCCTGGTCAAAAGGAAGCCACCGCCCGAAGCTGCTACTGGCCCGAGCCGGGGATGAAGACCAGTACAGGACTCCCCCATCTCCCCAGCTGGCCGGAGAGAGCAACCACAGCAGCAGGCCTTGCTATTTCTCGGTCAAAATGGCAAGCAATCCAAACCCAAGAAGCAAGGGTTCGAGACGCCATTGACGTCCACGACATCCAGGATGCGGGACGTCTCGAGATCCAGTGGTAGTTCTTGTAAAACCCCTAAATTTCTACTATTTTTTATATAAATTTGGTACTGATTTTGTTTATTTTTATTTTTTATTTTTTATTGTACGTAATGTAGTTGTATTTTACGTCGTGCGTGAAATTTTGTTTTTTTTGTAATTGCTCGACGAGTGCAAATATGTGCGAGCGTACATATTTTAGAAAAATATTTTTTCTTATTTTTATAGTTTCAAAATAATATATGTAATATTTATTTTAGCTATCATACCAACATTTTCAAGTCCATTATTTTATTTATTTGATTTAAAGTCTTTTGTAAAAATAGTTATTAATAATAAATAATATTTTTTGTGCATACATATATATTTCATAATTATTTACTAGTTTATTTTTAAATAATAATGTAATTTTTGAAATTATTATTATAGTATTTTTGGAAAACAAATTTTAAAATTATTGTGGTAATTTAAATCTTGATTTGATTTATGGATATATTTTAAATAGTTAAATAAATATCTGTAATTGAAATATGATTTATTTTATTTTATTTTTAAATTAAAAGACAGAATTTAATTAGATTTAAATTGGATTTTGATTTGGATTTGGATTTGATTGATTTTAAATTTATTAGTAGCGAATTATCTATTTGGGTTTTAAATAAATCCTAACCTTTATCCAACTGGAAATTCCCACATCCTATAAATAGGCAGGTACTCCTTCATATAATTATTCCACAAATTACTCCAAATTTCCACAACCCAAACTGTGCATCGTGTCGGTGTCCTCCTTTCCATCCACTATATTACTTCTTTTACACATACACTGTATTCCTCTCCGTGTCGACAACCTCGACACGATACAACCCAAATCAAATCTCTAAACCTAACCTAATCCTACCCGAGCCACTGCCCACCTCCACCACGGGCCGTCCCCGGCCATCCACCGCAGCCTATTCCTCCGCTCACCACCCATGATTCCAATCCAGCCACCAGTCCTATCCAAGACCCAACACCACCTCCTACATCACCTCTGCCACTGTAACCCTAATGTCGTGACCCGACACCATGGCCAACCCTCGTCAGAACCCTAGCTAACCTCCGTCCCTGGCCATCTTCTTCCTGGCCAACACCTAAAACCAAACCACACATCCATACCGGCCACCATGACCCTCGTCAACCCGACCACCGCCACCAAGCCGCACCATGTCTGACCCCGCTCAGCCCAGCCACTCGACCACATCGCCACTACCATCGCCAGTATCACAACCACCACCGCCACAAAATTCGGCCACCCGCCACTACCACAACCACCATGTCCACCCAAACCACCACCGCCCTCACGGCCATCACCAGAGACCCACCAAAACCCACCAAAACCTAAATTAAAATACACCACCTACCTCATCGACGATCGTCGATCTCTACAGATCTGAGAGCGCTGATCGACCCACATCACCCCTGGCCGTTCCTCCGCCGCGCCCGCCCGCCGGCGAGCCTTGATCGACGACTCCCCCGCTGCCGACCTCCTCCCCGTGGTACCGCCCCATGCCACGGATCTGGCGCCACCTGCCTCCGCCTGTGGCGGTACCGATTTCGGCGAAGACCCAGCCAGCGAGATCTCCGCCGCCTTCCCCCATACTCCGTGCGGCGCCGCAGCTCCTCCTCCGCGACCGAGCACTGCGCCGCCTCTCTTATGCTCGTCTCTGCACTCTCTCCTCTCTCCCCGCTCCTCCCGCTCCTCCTTCTCGATCTCCCCCAAACTTCTTCTTCTGATTCTTCTTCTCCTTTTTGTTAACTTGTTTTTATTATTATTTTTATGTTCTCTCTCTCAAAACGAGAAGAGAGTAACAATAGTTTTTTTAGTATTTACTTATTATTGTTGTTATTATTATTATTATTATTATTATTATTATTATTATTATTATTATTATTAAAACTATTAATATTATTTTATTTGTTTTCATTAATGTATATTTTCCCAAAAAATATTTTTGCAGCAAAAGTATAGTTTTGTGTATAACTCTACATATGGAATTACAAATATATCTTTGACCTCAAAAGGGTATTTGGACAACTTCAATTTTATTCCTAAAAATGTTTCCTATATTTTTCATTTACCTAAAGCATTTGGGATAATATATATATATATATATATATATATATATATATATATATATATATATATATATATATATATATTTATATATATATATATATATATATATATATATTGTGTGTGTGTCTCGAAATGCCCATTTTTCCAATCAACCGACGGTTCCAATCCTCTCGTCTCTCAGCTGTTTGTTAGGAAATAAGCAACGGGATGAGCTCTGCTAGGGTTTCCGTGACGAAGGCGACGACACCTCCCCTCCCTCCCCCGCCCCCCAAACCCTCTCGAAGGAGGAGTCCGACGGAAAGGTGGGAAGGGGGCGGGCGGCTCTTTGCTACGGGCGGCGGAGGGTTGGCGACCCCCCCAGGCGGTGGAGGGGGGTCGGGCGAACCTGGGAGGGGGGATCCACCCCTCCAGGCGGTGGCGGGAGTATGGTGACCCCCCGGTGGAGGGGGGTCGGGCGACACCAGCGGGGAGGGGGCGGCAGCCCTAGTGGCGGCGGCAACAGGGCGACCCCCCCAGGTGGAGGGGGGTCGGGCGACACCAGCGGGGAGGGGGCAGCCCGCCCTACTGGCGGCGGCAGCAGGGAGAGCCTCCCAGGCGGAGGGGGGGTCGGGCGGCGGCGGTAGGGCGCACCACAGCGGAAGGGGGTCGGCTAGATTTATCGGGACCACCATGATTGGGGGTTCAGAAGCGAGTAGAGGTCCGGCACCGACTTTCGAATTCGGGTCGGGGTCTACAATGGGGGCGGACGGGACTGGAGAGGCAGGCTGGCAGACGGTGGTGAGACGACGGGCCGGAGGGCGACGAGGGGTTCAGAACCAAAGGAATTCTGGGAGCCGACCCCCTAGAGGCACTGTTGATCCGCATCGCCGAGGGGGAAATATGGTTCGCACCGTATTTGGGTGGCGGCCAAAGGCGACGGCGGCGGAGAAGGGGAACGGTGTTATAGTCAATGCTGGTAGGCAAGGCCCGGTAGCTGCGACTCCTCCAACCAGGACCCCCTCTGTGGAGCAGAGGCCTCGGTCATGGAAGGAGGTCTGCACCCCAGTGGAGTCGAAAAGCCTGATGTCAATGGAATATGTTACCCCGATGGCGGTTGGTGGAGGACACAGGGCTTACTTTCCCGCAGAGGAAATAGCAAAGGTCGCTGATTTCTGGAAGAACACCTTAGTGCTATATGTGTTAGGGAATAAGCCATTCTTTGGCCAAATCAGGGATTATGCGGAGAGAGTCTGGAGGCCCAAGGGCAGCATGGAATTCTTCTCCCGGGAGAATGGATTTTACTATGTCAAGTTTGGGCTGGCGGAGGATGTGACCAGGATTGTACAGGGAGGGCCATGGTCGTTTGATGGGAGACTCATTATTTTGAAAGAATAGACACCGATGATGAGGTGTGAGAAGGAAGTGTTGAATGCCATCCCCGTCTGGATCCGGTTTCCAGAATTTCCTGTTCAATATTGGAGCATCCCACTTCTCATGAGACTCGCCAGCCTCATGGGGAAGCCGATCAAGGCAGATGAGGCAACTACTTTCCGATCCAAAATAATGTACGCCAGAGTCTTTGTGGAGATCAAGGTAGGCTCGGAGCTCCCGAGCATGCTTGAGTATCAGGTACCATCTGGAGAGGTTCTGACGTAGGCTGTGGAGTATGATTGGGTCCCACCTATGTGTTCGCATTGCGAGTGCTTTGGGCACATTACCAGTGCGTGCAACTATAAGGAAAAGGAGTCCGCCAGGCCACAGGCGGGCCAGACAGAGACATCTCGGCCGGAGACGGTTCAGACGGAGGCACACGAGAGGGAGGCGGCCCCCAGTCACTTGCCTAAGGAGACGGCGCCAGAGAGACACATGGAGGAAGACACTGTTATGGAGATTGATAGGAGACTGGAGACAGGATCGCCACTGAGACATGAGAGCATACTGGGTGCGCTGGTTCCGTTCAGGCCTCGGAGGACTATGATGACCAGGGGGATGAGTGCGGCGGATAGTAGTCAGAGGGGGGTGGAGGCCTCCACGGCACTTATGGTTTACAGCAGCAGAAAGAGACACGCCCCGGCCACACTGGAGAATATTCCTCAGATAAGGAAGATGGATGACCAGACCGACCCCAATCCTGACTGGACACTTACTCTTAGCAGGATTCAAGCACATCTTGCCCCTTCCTCCATGGTAGATGCAGTCCTTGAGCAGACGGATGAGACACTTCCCTCGAGTGTCGATCCAGAGGAGTTACAGGGGGCCCAACATCTTTTATTTAGATGTCGGTCCTAGTATGGAACATTAGGGGGGTGTTCCATTAGTCGATGGAGGGAGATCAGAGGGGTGCTGAGGAGAGAGGCATGTGATATTGCTATTCTGTTGGAGACGAAGATTCGAGGTGCCGTTATGCTCTCACGTCGGACTCCGGCAGCCTGGGATCACATTCATAACTTAGATCTTTGCGGTATGGCAAGGATCTGGGTTAGGTAGAACACAGGTAGCTGGGTGGGGGTTCAGATTCATAAGTCAGAGCAACTCATCGATGTTACTTTTGAGAATAAAGGTGGGTTCAGATTCATCCTGGGTGATGTATATGGGCACAACGACCGGAGACTCCGGGAGGCTCTGTGGGAGGACATTGTGCTTATGGGTCGTATGGCGGACAACATGCATCTTCCCTACTCATCATGGGAGACTTCAATGCTATGTTGCTTCGACAAGAGAAGGTTGGGGGCCGGCATGTACCGGACTCGATTTTATACGATTTCCAAAGGTGTCTTCTTATGTCAGGTATACAGGGGCTGGAGCGAGCTGGACATATTTGGACCTGGCACAACAAGGCTACTCAGAATCGTATTGCTTATCAGCTGGATCGGGCCTTGGACAATAGCGAGTGGTTCAGGTGTTTCCCGAACTCGGTGGCGGAAGGTCTGGCAGCGGGTACTAGCGATCATTCTCCTATCCGGGTGGGCCTATGTGAGAGACCCACTTTGCGGGCGAGGCCGTTTCGGTATAACAATAGCTGGTACCTATCACCAGGTTATGAGGAGGTAGTTATGAGAGGGATGCAGTACTTCCGGGATGGCACGGCCCAATTCCGCATGGTTCACAAGCTCAAGCAGCTCAAGCGGGCTATCAGGGGGTGGGTGAAGACGAGACCGCGGACTTCCCTGGCAGAGAAGGAAGAAGGGCTTCGGGACACTCAGGTGGCCCTCCAATCTAACATTATGAATGGGGAACTGGCGGCTAAGGAGAAGACCCTGATTGAGGAGGTTAGCATCATGAGGCTGCAGGAGGAGATCAGTACGGCACAGAGGGCTAAATATACCTGGCTCAAAGATGGAGACCGCTGCACCAAATTCTTTTATGATGTGATCCGCACCCGTCAGCACCGAAACAGCATCCCCAGACTTCTGAATGCTGAGGGTCGTCTTGTAGGAGACCCGGTGGAGATTCAGGAGGAGGCCGTCAGATTCTACACTGACTTATATCAGCAGATGGACTACTCTAGCACGTTTCTGGCCCTGGTTACGAAGAGACTGGTGTCTCGACATGGGAACAGTCTACTTTTAGCACCGATAAGGATAGAGGAGGTGGAAGATATTGTGATGAAGGCTAATCCCAACAAAGCTCCTGGGCCTGATGGCTTCTCTTCTGGGTTCTTTAAGCGACACTGGGGTGTGCTTAAGGCACCTGTTCTAGCAGCGGTTCAGGAGTTCTTTGTGGAGGGCCGACTCCTGAAGGAGATGAACCATACATTCTTAACTCTGGTTCCTAAGAAGGAAGGAGCGACCTCACTTGCAGACTTTAGACCCATTGCTTGCTGTAATTTCTTTTACAAGATTATCACTCATCTTATGTGTAGGCGTATGGAGGAGATTATGCAGGGTTTAGCATCCCAGAACCAAGCAGCGTTCACCAAGGGCCGGTCGATAACGGAGTACAGTCTGCTAGCTCACGAGATGGTGCAAGAGTTCAGCAAACCGGAGGAGATGAAGGCTTGTGTGAAGCTTGACCTTCGGAAAGCATATGACACGGTCAATCGGGACTTCCTGTGCTACTTGATGCTTGCCATGGGGTTTGACGAGAGGTGGGTTGCGAGGGTGAGGGAGTGCATCTGCTCCCCTACCTTCTCTGTCCTCATCCAGGGTATGCCACATGGCTACTTTTGTAGCAACAGGGGGCTGAGGCAGGGCGACCCCCTCTCCCCGTGTCTCTTTACCTTGGTGATGGAGTACTTCACGTATATGATGGATATAGCAGTGCATAACGGGAGGATTGTTCCTCTTTTTCGGTTGGTGAGTCCTGCTGTATCTCATTTGATTTATGCTGATGATTTATTGGTGCTACTACAGCCTTCCATGAGGGGAATGAGAGCGCTATCTGACATTATGGAGGAGTTCGGGCGACTTTCTGGGCTCCAGTTAAACCGGGAGACGAACAGAGTCTACTTCAGCTCCCGGTGTACACTTCAGGAGGAGAGAGCCTTCGCTTTAGGTGTGGACAGAGGCGAGCTTCCATTGAAATACCTGGGGGTCCCACTGACGGTCAACTATGCCCGAGAGCAGGATTGTCACAGCTGGTGGACTTTGCTCAGAGGAGAGTGGAGGGCTGGCAAGCGGCGGTGCTTTCATTTGGGGGACGAATTGAGTTGGTACGGTCGGTCATTGCTGGCATCACTATGTTCTGGCTCCAGTCTATCCAGATCCCCACAGCTACTATTCGGAAGGTGGAGGCTATTTGCGCTAACTTTATCTGGAGGGAAAGGATACATGCGATATCCTGGGAACAGTTATGTCGGCCTTGGGAGGAAGGAGGAGTTGGGTTGAGGCCTCTTCATGCGGTTAGGAAGGCAGCTTGTGTGAAGATGGCCTGGAAATTCATCAGAGGGGTCGCTCTGGGTGGAGTGGATGGCTAGCAGATACTTACGGAGGACCAACTTCTGGGCCTGCAGGATAGACAACAATTTCTCGGTCACGTTTAAGGCCATCCTGAGATGTAGACCGGTACTCCAGACCGCTATCTACAGGCACATAAAGGATGGAACGACTACCGACCTTTCGCTAGACCCTTGGTTGGGTTCCAGATCCCTGCTCGAGATATTAGGAGGGCAGCTGGACAGGAAAGCGGAAAGGGGGCTCACATGCAGTCGGATCATTAGAGACGGAGTTTGAAGGCCAGAGGGATACCCATTTACTGCCCAGCTTGTAGCAGAGATACACCTTATTACCATTGATGCTAGCCAGATGGAGGATACATGGAGATGGGCTGGCTCAGGTACGGGGAGCGGATCAGGTCTATTCTACTTTCGTAGCTGCTATGATTTGGTTCGGACCCACCACGACCAGGCTGAGGAGGTGAACTTCATTTGGGCCAAGGGCATTGTACGGAAAATACAACTATGTGCTTATCGCCTTCTCCAGGGTAGATTGATGACGAGAGACAGACTCCTCCGGTTTGGAATGCAGATCCCGGATGCCAAATGTGTGCTATGTAATGATGAAGATGAATCTGTGGGGCATCTCTTCTTTGGTTGACCGGTGACCTGGCACATTTGGACTGAGCAGTGTGCACAGCTGAGAGGAGGAGTGGGGATGGACCGGGACATTCGGAGCATTCTCAGCTGGATCCGAGATCACAGAGGACGGGATCCGGGGTGGGCTAGAAGAGCCAGAGTTCGTCTTGCTGCGTCTGTTTGGCACATCTGGAAGGAGCGAAACAGACGTATCTTTGAGGGCTTGACTACCCCCTATTGGAATTCTACATAATATAGAATTCGATGTATCTGTAATGGCCCCAAAATAGTATTATTGGGGCATGGAAAGTTGTGATGTTGTACTTTAATACCTTTTCCGCTATATGCAAGGAATAAATTCACCCTTATTCCAAAATATATATATATATATATATATATATATATATATATATATATATATATATATATAGTTTCTAATACTATAAGTACTTTTCCAAATAGTTATAATTTTTTCTCGATTTTCAAGTAGTAAATAAAAACTTATCTTTTTACCAAAATTTTATTTTTACAAAATATGGGTTTTAGCCTTAACTAATTTTATTATTTCGTTTCCTTATAATATTTTTGAATTATAGAGATATAGGTTTCAAACTAAAATACTACTTTGACAAAACTTAGAGTTCGCTCTAAATGACTTTCGATTTTTTTTGGGTATTTGTTTGAGAGCATATTTTTTACTAATAATTTATATTTCAAATATTATAAAATATTTTGTAAAATTATATATATTATTTGACTTCCTACGATTTTTTTCCATCTCGTGATTCATCCCATCTTTCCTATTCCTTTACCAATTCTATACTACCTTATGTCCATCCTAACTAATTTGACGCTTCTGGACCCAATAGAACTGTCCGTGCCACCATCAGAGGTCACCTTACATAGTTGTTGTACCAAAGTCGCAGTTTGTGCCACCTTGATCATCGTAGCACACCAGGCGTCCTACCAGGCAAGACACCTTGTCATTTGCTGTTTATTTATTTTAGCTCATATTTTATGCATTATTCATTATTTTCTTTATGCAAAATAAACTGTGATACATGGCATAACCTGTTAGAACTTACTGTTCATTTATATTTCCTGCTATGTATTAGTTTTCTTACACATTAAACCTAGATTTAAGAGACCACCTTTGTGTGTTGCATTCATTGGCCTTGACATGTTGTACAACGAAGTTGTGTGTCGTATATAGAACACGGACATGCGTGACTGGCTGGCCACCGGTGCATATAAGCCGTACGATAGGAATAATCGCTAATAGAGGTTGCATGCTTAGTTTGACTTAGCGGTTATAGAGGTTTATTGTTGTGGATACAACAGAGTAGGCATTGGACGGGGAGGACAATTCCTTAGTGTATTGGCTTCGATGCACTTTCCTTTTTGTAACCCGTGAGCTCCGTCGGAGACGCAGGTCAGATTACCCATGATTACTAACGGCCACTGACGTTTTGCGGAACGTTATGCTCTTATTGATTGGGCCTCTGGTGCCCCAAGGGGGACTACGCCGATCCTATTTAGCCAGGGTGGCGTAGGAAGGATTGTTCTTAACTATATTTCACTTGGAACGGTTAGGCACCATTATCCGTTAGGTACGAGTACTTTTGGTTTGGGTACTTGTATCTGACCATGGCTTGGAACAATAACTTGTCGCAGATTACTTCGTCACATCTTGTCCTTGTTTGGTTGTAGGTGTGACTTACTACTTCGATGAGAAGGTATTGAACCTTGTTAGGGTTCGGATACCATATTGGGTTTATAGCATGGAAAGATACGTTACCATGAATTAGTTTACCATCTCCTGTCCTTGTTTGGTTGGGGGGATGGAAAGCTCGTTCAATAGGTATGTATTGGACCATGTTATAATTCAATTGACTTATTTATTTGAGCAATATTTATTCAGTTTATATGGCATGATATTATGTGTCTTGTTATGTCCCTCTAAGGACCTGGTTATCTCGCCAGGTGTGTGCTCTTGTCTTTCGCAGGTGCTTTAGCTTTAGCCGTGACCATCTCCATTTCTTCGAGGTTGATTGCGCTTGGATCGTCTTCGCTTCGCTCGCCAAAATTATTTCTTTTCTCATGTATTTTTCCTTTACTTGTTGGTAGTGGATTTGTCTCCGCCCAACATATTATATCAAGACAATTCATTATCATTATATGATATATTTTATTCATTTATTTTGTGTAGATGAGATTAGTTATGGTTCTACTGCATTTACAGCTTACGTATATTTATTATACGGCTGGCATGTCTACGTTCATAGTCCTACGTATTTTGGGACTGGGGCTTTACAGTTCTACTATAGCTTCTTTGGATTAAAAAGATTTGCCACCGACGGCCGCCTCAAGTAAACTCTAGGGTCATCAGGAGTCGAACATCGGGCAAGCAAGGCTATTGTTGAAGCAGCTAAGTCTTCTCCTTTATGTAGGCTGTTCGCGTGGTCCAACCACGAGCCAAACATCGGTCAGAAGGAAGCTTACAAGTTAAGCTAAAGTTCCACTCCATGATATATGGTAGCACTGCAAGTAACCAAAGGAACGTGACTCTGAACCTCCTCTGGTAAAGAGATTCGTGATCCCTAGAAAGACGCAAGTGGCTCCAATATCAAGAAGCCATCAGGAGCCTATGCTCTGAAATAATGACTCAGGATAATTAATACTAAGAGCTATACATGACACCAGCTATCACCCAGCTCGTACAGTCCTGACACGTATTCATGCTTCTGTTCAAAGTGTCTCGAACTTGACTCAAGTTTGGGACACTTTGAAGGGGTTCTTGTAGAAGCATGAAAAATATCAGCTGAAGACATCCCTTCGCCAAAGCGCAGAAGATGCAAAAGACTCAGGCTCAGTTCTAAAAAGACAAAATAGAAGATATGGAGAGAAGTCCCTTTATTGTCATGTCTACCAAAGTCTAGTACAGACACATCAGGACCATACATAAGTGACTAATTTTGTTCTTCTACAAAGGATCTAGTACAGATTCGACAGAAGCCTAAAGAGATCTACAAGGGATGCAGTCTTCATCGAAGCACAGCCTTCCTTCTTCTCGATACACACGCTGGAGGATTGACCTCCACCGAAGCATGTTCTGATATTCTTGTGGGCACAGCCTCTCAGAAGCATATCAGCAACCTAGTACTTTGAAGATGCCAGAGCCTTCAAGCCAGAGGCGTAGCCATCTCCCTGCGCCAACCTCAGAAACAAGATGGTGGTAGGGCCCCTCCCCTTTTTTATTCCAGAAGCCAGTGTCTTTACTCCAGATGCGCAGCTATATGCATGTGCTAATCTCAGATGCACAAGGGTGTCATACCCTTCCCTTTATAGCCAACGCCTTTACTGCTCAAAGACGCAGCTACTTACCTGCATCCGTATGAGGCGCAGGATGGTGATATGCTCACACTATCTCCATTCCTATGGCGTAGTCATCTGCTTCGTATCAGAAGCTTAAGTCACTCCTCTACAATAGACTTGGGAACTCCCATCGCAACCAATACAAGTCAACCTGTCGCTCCAAAAGCATAGTAACCTCGCCAATCTGAAGCACAAGCCTACTTGTCGTCTACAGCACAGTGACTCCGGTAGCCCGAAACATAGCTTCATAAGTTGCTCTATATACACAAAAGTCTTGTCGTCATTCGAAGACAAGTCCACTTGTAGCCTGAAAGCACAGAGGTTCTATCGTCTCCAGAAGCACGGTCTACTCATCTCTCCAGAAGCACAGCAGCACTTAGTCCTCACCATAGGCGCAGAAAACATGTCTCCACCCCAATTGGTTTATTTAATGTAACACCCAATTTTCCAAATGAGGGTAATTTTGAACTTTTGTAATTATAATTATTATTTATTGATATTTATATCATATTATGATTTTTGGTGATTTTTAATCAATTTAAAAATTATTTTAAGTCATGACTTGTGATTTTGATATGCTGCTAGTGAAACCCGAGAGACTGTCTGACCTAGAGCCTAACCATGTGATTGGAATATTATTTATCATTTTTTAGGCTAGGGGTACTTTGGTCATTTTGACTTATTAGAATTATTTGATTAATTATTGGAGTGGTGATTATTATTTTTGACTTGGACTAGTTGAGACTTTGTAGGCTAACCTAGATATTGACTCTAGCTATGGTAACTTGGTTAACATGGTGTGACCCTAGTCTAACTTAAGTCAACCCAATTTTAGTCATTTAGAATCTAGTTTGAATAGGAGGAATAATGAATAGGTTCCTGACTTATGATTTTAGTTCTACGACTAATGAAACTTGGCCCATAGCCCATTAGTGAAACCCTAACCCTAATTCTTTCCTTTATGACCAGCCACATAGGGATCCCCATCCTATTTAAACTCTTATTTCTTTGTTCTTGCCTCTTTTGTGTATTCCAACTTTTAGAAAGGAAAGGTAAATTCCCATCTTCCCTAATTCATATCAAATCTATTTTAATTCCTTTTTAATCCAAATCTTTTGCAATAGATTTTAATCATCCTATATTTGATATTCATGGAGAGTGATTTCAGTTTGTGAGCAATTTGGAGGATTTGGCTAGCAACGAAAATCCATCGATTTGGGGCTTTTCTTGGTCATTTGTACCTATAGGTAAAACCTCTTAAATCGTGTTTTTATTCTGATTTCTTTGCATATTAGACTAGATCTAGGTGTCCCCTAGCTATCCTTCAAGTTTGGTAGGAAACCGTGTCCATTTGGTGTCCGTATCGGACACGTGTCATTGTGTATGTGCATGTGTTTGTTAAAATACCACATATAAATGAATTTTGTTAATTTTAAATTCTAATTGAATAGAAATGTAGATCATTATGTGTATAACAATATTCGAGAGGACTGAGCACAATTTTGAGGGATTTTTGTGTCCAAAATGGACACGCACCTCGTGTACGAGGCACCGCACTGTGCCCGTGCAGTCCCCTGCTGTTTGGGCTTGACACAGGAAATGACACAATACTATATGGCACAAAATTTGGTAGACATGTGGGCCTAGTGTCTGACATCATCACCGTAAAATTTCACGAGTCTTCGTCGACTGTACGTGAAGATATCATCGATGTACTGGTTTTACACTGACACGTGCAGACCAGTTTTGCGTTCTGATACGCGCCATTTGACACGACTGTTTGCCATTAATTATCTAAGAACATAACAGTTTTATGGGAGGACTGAACTTTGGTTCACAATACAAACTCGCTTGTACAAAGAGAGCCTAGGAACAAAACCTAGGAAAAGCAATCTAAGCACAATTGTTTAGTTTTTTATTCGGAGGGTGACGGTAGAGGCTCGGGAAAGTGATATCAAATCTACCTTACTCCTTGGACGATCGAACGCGGCCTTGGTGCCAGCGAAGAAGTGCTCTCTCTCTCTCTCTCTCTGCGTACTGCTCTATGGGATGCTCTCTCTGCTCTATGTGTACTTTTTTTTCTGTGTGTGTCTGTCTGTACAAGGGAATAGCACCTTGCTATTTATAGGAATTTGTGATGAGTGGGGTGTACAGTAATTACACCTCAAAAAGTTGGCGGTTGGGGATTGGTTAAGATTAACTTTGATCTGTTTATTGGAAATCAATCTGGGTTGTTGTGTTGGTTACAATAAATCTGCATTGTTATGATTTGTTGGTAGCAATGAATCCGAGTGGATAAGTCTTAGTCAATCTTCTGTCAAGTGTCCTAACTGCCATTATGTTGGGAGCCGCATGAACGGGGCATCCTGGCGGAGCCGCATGAGTGTGGTCTGTTAATTGAGCCGCATAAGGGTAACCTTATAACCGAGCCGCATGAGGATGGCCTCACAACTGAGCCGCATGAGGATGGCCTCCCAACCGAGCCGCATAAGGGTGGCCTCACAACCGAGCCGCATGAGGATGTCCTCACAACCGAGCCGCATGGGGTGGCCCCCACAACCGAGCCATATGAGGATGGCCTCCCAACTGAACCGTATAAGGGTGGCCCCTACAACCGAGCTGCATGGGGGTGGCCCCCACAACCGAGCCGCATGAGGATGGCCTCCCAACTGAACCGCATAAGGGTCGTCCCCACAACTGAGCCGCATGAGGGTGGCCCCATGTCAGAGCCGCATGGAAGTCCTTGAAGCGATCTGCATAAAGAGCTTTGGAATTGGTGGATCGTGCCAGCTATAAAGATTTTACTCGTCTCTCTAGGAGCTTGTCATTATGTTAGAGTCATCATTCTACCTTTATGTCAGAGCTGTCAATCTTTGTGTCAGAGCTGCCGCATTTCGTTAGAGCATTTAACGAGCCATCTACACAGAGTTATGGCCAGCTGTAGAGGCCTATTTTTGAACCACATAGGGCCACGTGGCTTTTTCCTAGCCGCATGGAGCTATCGGGGACTTTCGAGACGCATGAAGCTTGAAGGGACTTTTGAGCTGCATGAAGTTCTAAGGGACTTTTGAGCCGCATAAAGCTCTAAAGGATTTTTGAGCCGCATGAAGCTCTAAGAGATTCTTGAGCCGCATGAGACTCCCCATGTTTTAAGCCGCATGGACTTTCCTGTTCTTTTCCATGCTTCTACACGACCCCCTTCAAAGTTTTTAATTTGTAAAATTGAAATACTTTGAATAAGAAGCATGACTATGTCCGCATAATCTCTTCATGCCGCATAGACTCCTCTGACCGTATAGGATGTTCTGGCCGCATGGACTGTTCTGGCCGCATAGACTTCCTAGCCGCATAAGCTGCTCTGGCCGTATAGACTTCTCTGGCCGTATGTTGTCCTTCATGCTACGTAGGCGTCTCATTAATTGCTCTTGATTTGTTTTGATTTAAAGCCGTCTTTTGGGTAAGATCCCAAGTGTCAGCATTAAATATTTGGATTTGCTTTGATGATTCTGAGCATTCTTTTTTGCATGAGGGGATAAAATCACAAGAGTCGGTCTCATCTTCTAGACAGCACATGATTCGAAGCATCCATCGGTCTATGTGCCCCCCTGTCCGCCTATAAATATGAGTAATTTTTAGAGAAAGACTCTTTACTCTCTTCCTTTGTTCAAGTCTTTCTTGCCCTAGTTGTCGTCTTCTTCTTCTTCTTCGGTCTTTCATGGCTCCCAAGACTTCCTCCAGCGCTGCGGCGAAGGGTAAAGGAGCGGCTTCTTCGTCGTCTGCGATGCCCATAGTTCATCCCGATGTTCACCCTGCCATTGATGGTAAGAATGTTGGGAGAAATTGTATGAACTCAAAACCCTAATCATCATAGCTACGTCGCATATTTTATGCACGGGCCTTCTTCGTCTTCATTGAACTGTTCAAATTCATTATGATGAAATCCGTATACTGTGCTGTATGTGCGCATGTACATCTCATGTCCGAGCCGCATGGGGGTATCCCCCATGTCCGAGCCGCATGAGAGTCTTCTTGTGGCCGCATAAGCATGTTGCAAACTGGACCGCATGAAGACCCCTCGAACAGTGCCGTATAAGCTTCCTTTGGACAGGACCGCATAAGCGCCCTCGAACTATTCCGCATGAAGTTCTAACAAACAGAACCGCATAAGTTCCCTCGAACTGTGCCGCATGAGACCCCACCAAATCAGAGCCGCATAAGCTCTTTTAAACTGGGCCGTATGAGCACCCGCTAAATAGAACTGCATAAGCTCACTTGAACTGGGCCGCATGAGGTCCCGCTAAACAAAGCCGCATAAGCTCACTTTGATTGGGCCGTATGAGGCACCATCGAACCAGAGCCGTATAAGCTCTTCTAGATTGTGCCGCATAAGCACCCGCGTAACAGAGCCGCATAAGCTCACCTTAACTGGGCCGCATAAGCACTACCAAAATGGAGCCGCATAAGCTCCTTTAAATTGTGCCGCATAAGGACCCGCCTAATTAGAGCCGCATAAGCTCGAAAACACTAAGCAGTTTTCCCTGGCCATCTTCTAACTTATTTCTTTTGTCCTTTTTTCAGTGAATCTGCCAGTCAATCCTTCGGGAGAGCCCTTGGTCAGTCGAGCCCAATTTGCTGTGGGCATTAGGTTCGACCACATAGTCGAGTATGTGGTAAACCAGCTTCCCAAAGACGAACCTGTGGAGAGGCTGAGAGACATTAAAAACCATTCATTCTTCTTTATCTCGGGGATGATGAACTCAGGGCTGCTGGGGGGCAAACACTTGAAGCCTGTATTCCTCTTCGGGGATGCCCTGACTGTGAAGAACTTTCAAGTTCTTGACATATCCGAGAGTTGGAGTTTTACTTCTGATGGGATGGCGATCCACATCCCTCAGATGAAACGTCATTTCCCACTGTCGTGGTTCAAAATATTGCCTATGGACAGGAAGATGGAGGATTCCTTGACTCCGAATCGGTCTGGGATGTTTGTGGGCAACATTCACTATAACAACAACTTGGGGTCAGTGTACGCGGGCAAGGTACCGATCAGTCGCTTCGTGATGGGGTTGGCCTCGGGCAATTTCTTGAATGTACAGGGTCCCAATTTCAAGTTTTCTTAAGCTGACACGTTCCTGAACCAGCTTGCTCGGAAGGGGTCTTATTCCGTTGGCCGGCTGTCGCTACTGAATTGGATACACCCTCTTCCTTCGTGGACCAACCTGTCTACGTGGATCACGCAGAAGTACGAGACTCTCCTGCGCAAGATTGGACTCTACCATGCTATTCGGGGCACCTGTTACGGCTTGCCCATAAACAAAAAATTGTTCATGGCTCTGCTGGAGATGTACAACTGCCGTACATGGACTTTCTTTACACCCGTAGGGGGGATGGGGCTTGCTCTCCACGAGATGCATGACGTCTCCAAGCTGTCTTGGGAAAATAAAGTCTTTGAGGTGTATACCCCGATGAACGAAGAGTTCGAGGATTTGGAGGAGAAGTTCCCGGGCTTCGTTTCCGTCTACCGGGAATTGGTGTATCATCACAGCACGTGCCAGCAGCTGTCGAAGAAAAAGAACGACAGCTCGGAAGGAAACCTTCCTCACTCAAAGGCCTGGCTCACTTATTTTTTTAAGCTCGGTGCCTCAGGCCGGGTTTCTCCCCGAAGTCCTCGTACACGGGAGGAAGTGCAGGACCAGGTGTCGTCCGCTAAGAGGGTAAGAACCGCCGGCGACAGATTCGGGAGTCAATCTGACTCTTTTACTTATTTTTATCAAGATACTCAACCGTTGTCCGAGAAGGCACTCCTGGCAGGATTCCTGATGGTGTGGTTGCGGAACTGCGTGGTCTCAGGAGGGGCTGGTTCTATTGAGAGGATCAGCCGTAACTTTATCCTTCCTGCTGTGAAGCTGGTCTTCGAGGTCAGACTAGCTCTTCTCCCGGCCATGGTGTGCAGCATACACCGTGGCCTTCGCATTTTCTCGTCCAAGGTCATCGCTCATGACACGACGAAGGACTTTGAACGCATTGAGCTGCCCTATCATTATCTGATAGGGTGGCTGCTGATACATTACCGGTCTTTGACGAGGCCTGGCCCCAAAGATGGCATAACTGCTGATGATGCTTTCATCTTTCAGTATCGCCGCATGCCTTGGGATTGGGAGACTATGCGCGCCTGTCGGATGGCGCTGGCAAGAGTAGAAAGATACACTTTTTCGTGTATGTTCCTCAATTTACTGCTGAGGAAGTGAGGTCCGTACATCTTGATGGTATTGGGCCTCCCCACTTCTTACCTGACAAGATGCTCCTTTGGCTGCACAACATTCATCCTTCCCACCTGGTATACCACAACCGTAATACTGTTTACTTGGAGCCTTATTTGTCTAGTAGGTTCTCCCGCCAGTTTGGGTATAGCCAGCTATTCTTGGACAGTCCCAGCTCTTGTCTGGGTTTTGAAGGAAGTATCCTTGACGGTACCAGAGCCTGGCACTATTATAATACGGTTCACACCCGTACCAGCTTCTCAGTTTCTGATGCTGGAGAGTCCGAAAAGATCTTGTATTTGGCGGCTCTATACCATGTCATGGCGAACAAGCCTCCTGTTGGTTTTGACCCGAGTACCAGCTTCATTGTGGGTACTGGCTTGGAGGAGAAGCCCAAGGGGTCTAAGGCGAGGAAGAAGAGGGAGAACACGGTTGCTGCATCGGGCTCCGAGTCGGCCAATACGGACGAAAAGGATGACAAGCATGACCCTGATAACTCTCTTTCTTTTGCAGAAAATGTGGTGGCGGATCAGCTGCCTGTCGTGCCTGGTCCTTCACGCAAGCGAAGCAGGTGTGAGTCCGCTGATCGTGGCATATCTTACTCTGTAAAATGGGCTGCGGTTAAGCCTTACGGGCTGCTCATTAGGGATAGACGCGAGGACATTGACGCCATTTCGAAGGTGAATTGAATTACAACCATCTTCTTCTTTAGCTCTTCTTTTTCTTGGACTATGACCTAATTATTTTTCTTTTCTCTGTAAGCGTCAGGAGAAAGGGACTTTCCAGAGTCAGCTGCTGCCTCTGAAGTCGATCCAGCTCTAACTACTCTAGTTAGAGATATGAGTGCCGGGATTATTGCTGCCGGGATTCTCCCAGCGACGGCTGAGGTTCCTCAAGTTGCTGACGTCCCAACCCAGGGTGATGTGGGCTCTGCTGAACCCGTCCCTGAGACTGCTGAACTTCAGCTGGGTGACGCTGATCCAGTCGTATCTCCTTCCGGGGCGGCTGAGGCAGATGAACCAGCTGTATTTGGATCGGATGTTGCTGATGAAGAGGCTATGGTGGTTGCGAGCAAACCTCATCTCCAGTGACCCTCCCCTGGTAAGCTAAGTCAAATTTTGACCAGTGAAGAGGTTCATTTGCTCTATCATCACATCCTTCGGGTTAAGCTGATTAATGGCTGCTCCGGACGTACAGGTCCTGCTCGTTCACTGCCAACGACGGACATTATCGAGGGAGAGTTCGCCAGAGAGGATCTGGTGGAAGAGAGTGTGCCTCCTCCCCCTCCAACTTACATTGAGGGACCTCCCGCTGAATCGAGTTCTGGAGAGCAGGCGACGGAACGGCCGATGTAGAGAGAAATGGTCTCTGCACCCTCCTCTGTTCATGTGGCTCCGGAGGTCGACCTTTCCGCCTTACCGAGTCTCCAGATCCTTTGGGCTACGGAGGAGGAATTGGCCGCTATTCAAGCGTCCTTTCACTCAAAACTTTTTCCCTTGTGGCAGGGGCATCAAGTTTCGGTGCATCTTCTTCGACCCTGCCAGCTACCCTTCCTTTGACGCCATCTTCTTCGAAAGTTTTGGATGAATCGTCAAAGGATGTAGTTGACAGTTTTTACCGTCATCTGAGGCGAGGAGTTGAGGCTGCGGTGGAGAGGGGGACCTCTTTTGCCTTGGCCCGTCAATGCGCCCGGGGCCAGATTAAACTCCTTAGAACCCTCCCGGTGGGGCAGGAATAGTTGAGCTGCTGGACCCTAAAATGCTAGAGGCGGATCAGCTTGTGGCCCAGTTTCAAGTACCGCGGCAAGTCAACCTTTCTTCGGCGGTAGATCAGGAGCGTGTCTTCCTCATAACTGTTATAGAGAAGGTAAGGGCCGTACGAGATGCGTCTAAGCCGATTATAATGATGGACCTCCACGATCTGTCTCTACAGTATGATTAGCTGAGCCGCCGGGGAGAGGATTGCATTGCTCGGGAAGCGACAGCCTCTCGCGGGATAATTGACACGAAGGAGCAGATCCTCGAGCTCCAGAGGAAACTGACTTTCTTAGAATCTGAGCTCGAGGCCTCCCGCACGGGTAAGGAGCTAATTGTTCAGGAGGCCGACAAAGTCACCCGTGCTTCTACAGACTTGGAGCGTGCTCTGAAGAAGCTTGAAGATGGATGGCAGGCTCACGTGCATCTGGAGGATGCAGAGCGGTTAACTCAAGAGGCCGAGCGTCGAGCCAAGCGGCGGTTTGAGCGGTCGACGGCCGTACTGAGGGACAATCTCAGAGAATTATGTATCGTCGAACCATAGTCGGCTTTTTCTTTTCTTTCTCTCTTTATGTTTCTTTATCTTTTTTGGCAGGGACGTGGTCTCAAAGAATGTAGTACTTTTGATTTGATTTGAATAAATGACTTTGCTTGCATCATCCTTTATCTGTCGTGCTTGTACTGCATTTATGTGTTTGTCCCACTGGGGGCTTTTTCTGTGGATCTATTACCCTTGGCATACCTTGGTTTTAGGTACGGATAATAAGTTTGATAGGGATACCTAGAACAACTCCGCGGTAAGGTGGATATGGAAGTTCTTGGTATCGAGCAAAAGAATATCGTGGAACAGCTGGGTTCCAAAGGCATAAGATTGTGAGAAAAGAGGCGCGTGTACTAGAAAACTTAGTACAGTATTTGTGGTCAACTGCGGACATTTATGGTCAACTGTGGACATTTGTGGTCAACTGGGGACATTTGTGGGCCTATTATCCTTGGCGTACCCTAATTTTGGGTGCGGATAATAAGTCGAAAGAAAACCAACATATTTATTCAGAGGTAATGAGGACGTGGTGAATATGAGGGTTTCTTCAATGGAGTCTTCCTACTCAGAGGTAATGAGGACGTAGAAGGAGTGGCCACCATGAAGGGTACATAAAACAACTCAGAGGTAATATGGACGTGGAAGTTCTACGTGAGGGGTGGTTTGTTTTTAATGGAAATGAAACAACTCAGAGGTGACATCGACGTGGTTGTTTTGGGAAATTTGTGGATCTGTTACCCTTTTTATGCACTGAAAGTGCGGGTAATAGATCATGAGAAAAATGCTCTTTTAGGAAAGAAGTTTAGAGGTATGATCATACATGACTTACTACCTAGAAGATGTGATATAGATTCATTTGGGACGACCAGAGTGTAAGTCCAGCGGTGCCTGGGGGCACATAACTTAATAGTTCGGTTGATTTGGGGGATGTCGTTTAGACATAATACTTCTTCAGAAACTTGCCGTTGACGGGCAACATGAGCAAGTCTCTGTTTTGTTTTGCGAGGCGGTAAGCACCATTGGAGAATACAGCCTCGATAACAAATGGGCCTTCTCACTTTGGCTGGAATTTGCCGACAGTTTTGTGAGTCATAACCATCGATCTCCGAACTGCCAGAACGAGATCGCCCACTTGGAATGTTATGAGTTTAACCTTCTTGTTGAAGGCTCCGGAGATGCGGGCTTGATACAGCTCGATTCGTTGTTGAGCTAATAGGCATTTCTCATCTAAGGCCTCCAACACTTATAGCCGGCGACGGTAATTATCATCTGCCGTCAATCGATAGGTGAGGGCGACGTAGAGCGAAGGGATTTGAGTCTCCAGTGGAAGAACTGCCTCACTCCCATGTACCAGAGAGAATGGTGTTCCAGGTGGCCGTCCGGACTGTAGTACGATACACCCATAAGCATTTGCCAAGCTTTTCATTCCAGTCGCAATTGTTGGAAGATACGAACTTCTTGAGCAGCTTGATTATGGTTTTGTTGAATGCTTCTGCCAACCCATTCGCCGCTGGATTGTACGGTGTTGAAGCAACATTCCGGATTCGGTGTTTGTCGTAAAACCGATAAAAGGCGTGGCTTGCGAACTGCGGACCATTGTCGTGGATGATCCTTTGAGGCAGTCCGAAGCAATAAATGACGTGATGCTTGAGGAAGCTTATCACATTTGATTTCTTCACCTCTGTAAGCGGGACAGCTTCCGCCCATTTGGAGAAGTAATCTGTAATTGCCAGTATAAAACGGTGTCCTCTGGACGAAGGTGGAGTGATTGGACCAATGATGTCCATTTCCCACGCCTCAAATGGCCAGGATGCCACCGTCGGGTGTAAGAATTCAGATAGTTGATGTATAAAATCTACATGGACCTGACAGGCCTTGCACTTTCTTGCATAATCTATTGCATCTGCCACCATCGTAGGCCAGTAATAGCCCATCCGGCGAAGGCGATCTTCCAATTTCAGGCCAGGTTGATGGGCACCGCAGACGCCGTCATGTGCTTCCCGTACAGCTTCTTTGGCTTCTGTATTCGACAGACACCTAAGCAGTAATCCATCGTATGACCGCTGATATAGCATCTTTATTTCTGTATCGTAGAAGAATCTGAGAGAACATCTTCTATAGAGATGGCTTCTTTCGGGTTCCCGGCAAGATGACATAAACTGTAAAGTCGATAAATGGGAGCCTCCAATCCTGTGTTTCGTGGACCGTCAGGGCAGAATAGCTCTCAGCAAATTGGACGGTGTTCTTGGGACAAACCAACTCATGGCCTATTACGTCCACCAAATGATGAGTATATTTTGGGACCGCTAGGGAAGCGGCCAATCCTGCTAAGGCGTCGGCTTTAATGTTCCGGAGTCTCGAAACATGCTCTATGAAGAACACTTTCAGAGACGTAATGATGGCGATCGCTACCTGATGATAGGGGATCATATCTTTATGACAAACTTCATATGAACCCCGGATCTGATTGACGATTAATTATGAATCTCCATATGCCTTTAGGTACTCTACCCCCAGTTCTTTTGCGAGTCGGAGGTCGATAACTAAGGCATTGTACTCCGCTACATTGTTCGAGCAAGGTTCTGTAAGGGAATATGCCCTGTTGATCACCAATCCAGAGGGAGAAATCAGTACCACTCTGACCCCAACGATAATGTTGCCCTTGGGCCCGGTTCTTGAAGCACCATCGAAGAACATTCGCCAGACGGAATCATCAGAAGCCATGTTTGAATTGGCAACCTTGTTTGGAATCTTTTCATATATTCTGTTGACTCCGAACTTGGATGGGCAGCTAAAAAGTCGGCCAAAGGTTTACCTTTAACAGCCTTTTGCGGAAAGAAGATCATGTCGTAGAGAGACAATAATATTGCCCAGGTAGCAAGGCGAGAGCTGAGTGCACCTGGCTTAGTCATGAGAACCCTGCGGGGGTTAACTACAGATATAACATGGATGGTTTGTCCTGTAACATAGTGTCACGTCTTCTGGATAGCGAACACCAGAGCAAGACATTCCTTCTCCACGGCGGTGTATCTATGCTCAGGCCCAATCATCATTTGGCTGAGGTAATAGATAGCTTGTTCATGCCCCGCATCATTATTTTGTGCTAGTAGAGTACCGAGGGAATGCTCCATCGCTCGTACATAAAGCAAGAACGGCTTTCCAGCAACCGGGACCACCAAAACTGGAGGATTTGACAGATATTCTTTGATGTTGTCGAACGCGCGTTGGCACTCTTCATCCCATACAAAAGAGACGCCCTTCTTCATGAGGTGGATGAATAGTTGACATCGCCCTGAGAGATTAGAGATAAACCTCCTAATGTAAGCTAGCCTCTCTTGAAGGCCTCGGAGTTCACAAAGATTTCTCGGGGGACCTATCTCCATGATTGCCTTCGTCTTCTCCGGATCTATATGAATTTCTTGGTTAGTAATGATAAAACCCAAGAATTTTCTACTAGATACGCCCAAGAAGGATTTGGTGGGATTCATCTTTAAGTTGTACGCTCGCATCAGGTCGAATACCGTCCTCAGATCCTGTAGATGGTCTTCCTTAGAGCGGCTTTTGACAGGGATGTCATCAACATAACACTTCACAGTCTTACGCAGGTGATCTCTGAAGATGACACTCATGGCTCTTTGATATATGGTGTCGGCATTCTTCAAACCGAAGGACATGACTGTGTAACAGTACACGCCAATCGGTGTTCGGAATGATGTATGCTTTTCGTCGTCAGAAAATATCTTGATTTAGTGGTATCCTAAGAAGCCATCCATGAATGACATACGTTCAAAGCCACATATGTTGTCGATCATGATGTCCGTGATGGAAAGAGGGAACTCGTCTTTAGGACATGCTTCGTTTAGATTTCGGAAGTCAATAGAAATTTGAATCTTTCTATTCTTCTTGAGGACTGGTACTATATTGGCGACCCAGTCCGGATGTTGCTCTTCCCGGATGAAGCTGCTGGCTATCAGTTTGTTGACCTAAGCTTTGAAAGATTTCATGATGTCCGAGCGGAAACGTCTTTGCTGTTGCTTGATCGGCTTTGCGTCTGGATGAATATTGAGTTTATGAAGTACAACCTCGGGGTTTAGCCCTGGCATGTCTTCATAGCTCTAGGCGAACATGTCAATGTACTCTCTGACGAGTTACAAAAGTGCCTCCCGCGCTTCGTCTGTCAGGCTTTTGCTGACAAAGATTGGCTTTGGAGAGGACTCATCGCCGAGGTCAACTTGCATAACCTCATCTTCAGTAGGAGGTTCACAAAGTTCAAAGCATTTCTCCTATTGTGCATCTAGTTGCTGGACCTAAGGTTCTAACACGAAAAGTTTGGGTACATTTTCGTCTTCTTTATAGGCATCAGCAAATACCATATTGATAGACAGAGCTTGCCTGAATACGTCCCCAATGCTGACATCCGAATCAGAAGTTGGTGATCCGGTTGAGTGCAAATGCCAGTCGCATTCCTTATATGAGCTTTCAGGAGTTGTTGCAGGTGTAACATAACCTAGCCCACATCTGGTCTTGTTGTAATAATCTCGTGGTTTTCCAGCCGGGACTGGCAACTGCAAAGGTAATTGTCGACCGGTGCCGTAATTCAAGCCAAGTGTAGTCTCCAGATCATACCCCTATTTTTGTATGAGGTATTTGGATCGGAAGCTATACAGATAGAGGGGCAGTCTTCCGGTATTGGGTTCGAGATCAACCTCCTCTATCCTGAAGGGCTGTGGGTCATTCTTCCGGCCGAAGATGATTGGATGATCCTCTCCCTCGACTATGAAGCAAGCGTCTTCTACGGGAGGAAGTTGGTTTGCGGTGTAGACATTTGTCACCTGTGTGTGTAGGTTGGTGCCTATACCGTGTTCCATAGCATACATTATACAAAGCTTATTAAGCTCGATGTAGTTCAAAGATAACCATTTATTGATGATGTAAGGTACCTTTTTCGGTAGGATTACATCACTGTAGACCGAACATCAGTGTGAGCAGCCACATACTTGGCCAGCTCTAACTCTTCTTCGGCCACCCCCTGTGTCAAAGAAGACTAGAAGGACGACCTGGGCAGCTTAATCATCAGGGGCTCCACTGGTGTTGCTGAACGTGGAGTCGTTGGTGCACTAGCGACCCCCATCTTAGTGCTTGGTGCGAGACAGGGAGTTGTTGGCTCGCTAGCAGTCCCCAGCTTAGCGCTCGGCTGTCGTCTTGTCCTGGGAAGACGAATCGTCATTGGCTTAACAGAGGGATTGAGCTCCTCTATTTGTTGTTGGCCAGCTCTAGGCAGCCTGATTGTCAGTGGCTCCGTCGTGGGTCTTGGACCTTGGACAGACCTTGGCAGTCGGATCGTCATCTGCTTCTTTTGTGCAGTGAGCACCGGGAGACTAGTTGCTTCTCTACGCAGAGTGGCTGTCAGAGGTGCAGTCCTGCCTAGTTTGCGGGGTTGGAGATGGAGTCTCAAGGGTTCCTCTGGTCCCGCAATGGCCTCCGTCTGTTCTTGAACATCCTCCTTGACCAGGTGCCTCTTGGATTTCTCATACAAGCAAGAACCCGAATAATAGGATTCCACCCCTTTAAAGGGATCGATGTCGGCAAATTTCATCCTCACAAAGTCGTGCTTGTTGACGTACTTAAAGTATTGGTGCAATGTAGAAGGCACGATCATATAATCGTGTATCCACGGACGCCCCAGAAGAATATTGTAGGAGGTGTCTGCGTCGATGACATAGCAGGTTACTTCCGACTGAAGGTTGCCTATTTGGCACTTCAGACGAATCTTTCCGATGGGATAGCTTCTCCCGAAATTGAAGCCGCTGATGGCGTTGCTGGTAGGAGTCAGCCGATACATAGGGATGCACAGATGATGAAGCAAGCTCTTCGGGATAATGCTGATTGAAAAACCGGGATCAATGTGTATCCGATCCACCTTGACGTCGTCGATATATCCAGTATAATACAGTGGACGATCGTGTAGGTTGGTTTTGATAAGCATGTCCTGCGGAGTGAACACAATATTGGGCATGGCTCCTGTACAAGCGCTGTCCTGGAGATCCGCAGGCGAGCTCTCCCTAGTGAGATTGACCTGAGCCAAATATGCGTCGGCATTCTGGAGTGCCTCGCTTAGTACGACACGAACATCTTTGGAAAGTCTCAGGAGCTCATATAATAACAAATTGGCCGGTGTGTTGGCCAATTGTGCCAAAGTGTAACACCCAGTTTTCTAAAATGAGGGTAATTTTGAAATTTTGAAATTATAATTATTAATTATTAATATTTATTTCATATTATGATTTTTGGTGATTTTTAATTAATTTTAAATTATTTAAAATCATGACTTGTGATTTTTGTGTCTAGCTAGTGTAACCATAGAGACAGCTTGACCTAGAGTCTGGCCATGAGATTAGGGTATTTCATTTATCATTTTAGTCTAGAGGGTATCTTTGTCACTTTTGAATTATTCGAATTTAATATATTTTATTAGGAATTTAAATAATTTATTGTGAATGGTTGGATTTAAATATTATTTTAACTAATTTTTATGTGGTCTAGATTAGCCTAACCTGGATTGACCTAACCTAGATTAGTCCTAGTTAGTCATGGTTAGACTAGGTTAGATTGAGATTGGTCATGGTTAGTCATGGCTAGTCATGATTTGTGATTTGATTAGTTATTAGTCATATTGATTAGTTAAGACTAGTGATAGGCTACCTAGGTTTCATCTAGCCATTGAATTGTCTAGAATGATGGAGAACCCTTAGATCAACCCTAGCCCTAGATTTTAGGGCAGCCACCTTAGGATTTTCCCCTATTTAATCCCTCCCAAATCCTTGCCTCCTTGTTCATTCTCTCCCTCCTCAAGAACAAGGTGAGCTCAACTTCCTTTTTTCCATAACTTCTCTATTTCTCATCCCTTTTCAACCAAACTTCTTGCATTGTGACCTAATCACCACCATCTTACTGTCCATGGAGGTATAGTGCAGATTTGGGGAATCTGTTAGGGTTATATACTAAAAGCATCGCTTTTATAGTAACCTTATTTCCTTAAATTTTGAATGAGAATCATATGGGCAAATGTTTGCATATTGTATTTGTTGCAAGTGTTAATGCAAATGTCTGATATTCTATATTATAGATAATATGGTGTGTGGTGTCACACAGAAGATCATATTATCAGTTTCCTATGGAGTATATAAATAGTTCACAACCTAGATGGACTTAGACAATCTATTGGAAAGGTTGTAGTGTAATCTGGTATTAGTCTATCTTGACTATAGGTTTATACTAGTACACTTTGTGTGTATTGAACAGGACCACTTGAGGTTGTTCTCTTTGTACTGACTATATAAGAGAACAAACACCTCTGTCATTATGGATGCTTATACTCTTAATCCGGATATAATAACGGACATGTATATGCAATGTGCATTACTTTGACTCATAAAATTATGAGATTCATTATGGATCAACAACCTCTATGAGTTGGGTAATAACATTGTACGTATGATGGGTTGTTGATTATAAATTGAATCCATGTCCCGATACATCGGGTTGATGATGTCCTCTTAAGGAGCTCATAAGGATTGTCATGTAAACCCTGCAAGTGAATTATATCTGACATGACAAATAAAGTTGAGCGGTACTACTTAAGGATAAAAGATGTCGAATTAATATAGTTGTCAGTAACTTAATTTGATCGACGGACATACGATATCTTAACATGGAGAGCCAAACGAGCATATAATAAAAGGAGCCCACAAACATAATTTGGGATTAGGGAGGTAGTGCAATAATAGCTCATTAGTGGACCAAGCTATTTTTAATGGGCCTGGATTGTGTGTTCGGGCTGAACACGGGATATTCAGATCCGTTAGGAGGCCTAACCCTAATTTCTCCTCATGGTCCCTGCCGTAGCCTATATATATCCTCTATTCTCTGGCCGCCAGATGACAGATCAGAAATCTGAAATTTTTTCTAAATTCGTGATTCACGTAAGGAGAGAAAGAGAGTGCTGCCAAGGAGAAGAAAAGGTTGGGAGATCGTCGTCCACACGACGTCCAACTCGAGGAAGGAATACGTGCAGAAGATCTTGGGGTCGTCCGCTCGAGATTGCCAGGAATTACTTGTCTCCTTTCCGCCGCAGGTATAATTCGTGAACCCTAGTTTCCGCCTATGAAGGGTTAGAACACGTATTTGATCTGTTTAATTTTCTATCGATCAATACGCACACCAAAGGAAGCTCCTGGGAATCCCCAGTTCCATCAGAATCTACAGTGCTCGAGCTACAGTAGAAGAGGACTGCACTTGACAGTTTTTTTGAGCTCGAAACACCCATTTGTAATTCCTTCATCCTCTATTTAAACTATTGGTTCATCATCATGGATGCATAGCCTAGGTCCCCTCTAGCCTCGGGTAGGAGCTGACCCCAATTTGTGTCGGATACGTGTCCGTATCAGACACGTATCAATAGGATTACCTAGGTATTCGACCTAATGCCTCAATAGGTTTTCCTTTGCTATTTTTCGATTGTGTTTGAATAGATAATTGAGTTTTTGTGTCGCTTACACGATTCTTATGTTTTGAACATGTTTTGTGTCGTGTCGGGGTCGTACTGGACCCGCGGACATCCTCCCGCGCGTACGTGGTTGGCTGCCCTGCTACCCGTGTGTCCGTGCGGCTATTATAGGACTCGTGGACACTTGATTTTGGACACGAAGCTAGGGGCAGTGTCTGACACTACACTCCTAAAGTTTTGTGTCTATTGGTATTGTGTCGGGTGGGTTAGGACACGCGCACAGGTTCATAGCTGTGCAGTGTCCTATGCAGTCTTGTGTTCGTGCATATTTTGGACACGTTTGTGTCATGTAGTGGACACGATATTATGTATACATCACGTGCACGTATTGTATGTTATTTAGCAACTCATAGTTTATCATATTAGTGTGTTTTAATATTCGATTTCGAATTTCCTAAAGAAGGACTGATACGCTGTGTACAGTTCTTAACATCCTTAGTTCATTTCTATTTTGTCAACTGTTTAATTAATGATTTTTGCCATATTGATTGATCCTACATGTCTAATATTTCCTGTTAGATTTGTTTTACATATTAGATTAGGCTTTAATTTCTGAAATAGGATTTCGAACATGGGGTTGTTGATACACAAACACTGTCAACTGATACATAGCTTCAGTTTTAATTCCCTGATGTTTCATTCCTATTATAAACTAATTCCTGCATGTTTATTTGCCATATTGTTTCACCTACATATGTAATAGATACTGCTAGGTTGGATTTTCAAATTAGATTATGTTTTTTATTGAGAAATGGAAATTTGACCTGTGGATTGGACTGTATAATGCATTGGCAATTGTTCACTGTCAACCTGTTATTTATACTGCCAAATTAGCTAACTGTTTTGGGGTATTTCACTGTTTTCCATTTCCCAAATTCCCTTCACTGTCCTAATGTGTTCATTGATTCCAGATTTCATCAAGTATTCCCGGTTCACTGTTTTTGAATTTGTATTGCTTGGGATTCAATAACTAATATCCTGATAGGTTAAATTGCCTTGGTTTTTAATTTCCTGAGAAATGTAAACTGGAACCTAGGAACATTTATCTGCTTATGCACACACACAACCTGAAAACTACCACACTCTCACACACTATACTGGGACACTATTTAGAAATGTTGAATTTCCTAATCCTGAAATCTGGAACGTAACCATGAACATACAGTTTTGCCATACACACCCACTGTTTTAAATTGCTGAGAATGAGATTGATACCCATATACACATGAAAACTGATTTCTTTGTAGACTGAATGACTGAGATTGATTGAAATTGGAAAGTGATTTTGAATGTTAGTTTTAAACATGTAAACCTGAGATTAGTTCCTTCTTTCCTGTAAAATGAACTGAATCCCTTTCCTTGACACTGTCAACTATAATTTCAAATGTTTTCCTTCACTGTTTCCTTCTTCCCACACTTCCAAATCATCTGACTATTTTTCCTTTCCTTCACCCCCACTTCCTACACACACAGGGACCTATGTACACTGCTACCATGACACACACACACAGGATTCCTGTTTAACACAACACATTTTATTTTCCTGCTATGCACACTACCTTGATTTCCTTTCACTGTACAGTCTACTCTTATGCACATCACACAGGTTCACATACCCTGTGGCACACATGAGACACACACTCATTTCATAATCCTGTAACACACTATCCCACAGGTTCACATTGCCGACACACATACATTTATATCCTGTTTATGCTTCTATGAACACTGTTTTTCCCTGTCTTGGGTTTTCCTGAGATTCCACTACACACAAACCTGAGCACTTGCTCACACACAAATGTTTTCCTTCACTAGCTAACAGTCCATCATGCCCTGTTCTCACATACACAGCCCTGTCATTGACACCTATCTAAATCATGTCACACACATTAATTTCTATGCCTATTCACACACAAAACTGGAATTTGGGTTGAAATAGGAAATCTGAGACACTATACTGATTCCTAAGGGTTATGCAATATACATACACATGAAGATTTAGTTGAGTGGACTGAATAGCTGAGCATGATTTCACACATTGGTTCAAGGTTGCAACACACTGATATATGCCACACACACATGAACACAAATGCATGATTCCAGTTTCCTACATTCAATGTATGTATATATATATATAGGTGATACATATATTATCATATGGCCTATAAAGTTATGATATGTGTACTATATTATTTTATCTAGACATATTAATATTGGGTATATGTAAATATGTGGTTGGTATATAGGTATAATCTGTATATGTTAACCTATGTAATTTTTGCTTTGATAGCTTAGTTGACATTGTGTTGTGGTGGTTTGCTAGCCTAGGTTTAGTTAGGGTTGGCTAGACTTGGTTGACTGGTTTAGACTAGGGTTAGACATAGAATAACTTGTTAGTCTAGGATTAGACTTGGATTGGTTAGTTGACCTAGTTTGACTAGTCTAGTTGACTAGAGTTGACCGAGAGTTGACTTTGGTCTAGTATGACCTAGACAGCATGCAGATGCATTGTAGATTACATTTATCATCCCCTGTATACATCTTGACTTGTGTTGCTCTAACTATGTCACTTCCCGTTCCCAGAATACGTATTTATTTAATAGTTACCATGTATTATTCTGTATTTAAATTTCTGTAAATTTATGTTAGTTAATTAATCTGCTCTTTAAATTTTCATGTTAATTTATTTCCTGTAATTTTATTTCTGTACTTTATTTCCTGCTTTTATTCCTGCATTTATTTTCTGCTTTTACCTCTTTGCTTTGCTTGCGGGTTGGCCTTGGATGAACCCATTGGACCCGGCCCAATACTCCCACCTACCACCACCCTTTCATTTAAAGCCCAAAACCATTTCTCTCTCTTCATTACTTCTTTCCATTTCACTTCTTCTTCCTCATAACTCTCCCACCAACCTAGAAGAGATAGGCAAGTGCCAACTTGCTTGATGATGGATCCCCATTATTATTGTTCCCTCATCTTCCTCATTTGATTCTAAGTCTCTTTAGTACTTAGCATTTTCAATTTCCATGGCTTATTTGTTGTAGATCTAAGTTTGATACATTTTCGGATTTCTTAGGTTTTGATCTAGTAAATCTTGTTATCTTCAAGTTTCGATGGTTCCATGTTATAGAGAAATTTCGTTCTACCCAATTTTGACCTATGGAAGTCCATATTTGGGCTTGGGATGAAGGATTTATGAAGCTTGGAAGCAATGGTTCCCATGGTTCTGTTCTCAGAAAAATTCGGAGAAGAAGAACCGTCCCAGCCGCATGAAATCTTCATTCCTCAGCGCATGGAAATCTTTATTCCCACAGAAATCTTCATTCCACAGCGCATCAAATCATCACTTCCCACAGCCAAGGCGCATGAATCTATTTATTTCCCAATCACTTCCCACAGCCAAGGCGCATGAATCTATTTATTTCCCAATCACTTCCCACAGCCAAGGCGCATGAATCTATTTATTTCCCAATCACTTCCCACAGCCAAGGTGCATGAGTTATTTATTTCCCAATCACTTCCCACAGCCAAGGCGCATGAATCTATTTATTTCCCAATCACTTCCCACAGTCAAGGCGCATGAGTTATTTATTTCCCAATCACTTCCCACAGCCAAGGCGCATGAGTTATTTATTTCCCAATCACTTCCCACAGCCAAGGCGCATGAATTTATTTATTTCCCAATCACTTCCCACAGCCAAGGCGCATGAGTTATTTATTTTTCAATCCTTTCCCTCAGGCGCATGAGTTTATTTATTTCTCAACCCTTTCCCTCAGGCGCATGAGTTTATTTATTTCCCATAGATTTCCTCAGGCGCATGAGTTTATTTATTTCCCACAGCTTTCCTGAGTTTATTTATTTCTCACAGCCACCTTCCTCAGGCGCATGAATTTATTTATTTCCCAATCACTTCCCACAGCGCATGAGTTTATTTATTTTCCAATCATTTCTCTCAGACGCATGATATTATTTATTTCCCAACCTTTCCCACATCAGCACATGAGATTTATTTCCCACAGCATTCCTCAGGCGCATGAGTTTATTTATTTCCCAATCATTTTTCACAGCGCATGAGATTATTTATTTCCCAATCATTATTTATTTCTCCATTTTATTTCCCGAATTGGCATTAATTAACATTGATTGTTATCTTGATTAATTATTGATCATGCGTTCCTAGATGGAACTAAGAGACTGGCTAGTCGTCTTATTGAATTAAATGGAATAAGACACGTTCATATTTGCAATCGATTGGCCAATCCCAAATATTGACATATAGATACATGCAGGCTACAATTTATTTATTTATTTTTACGAAAGCAGCATGTGTACTTTATGGTCAAGGCATGATTATTCCGTGGTTAGTTTTAATTGTTGCATTACGCTATGTAAGACCTACAACCTAACCGCACGGGTATCGTTGTAGAGCTGGGCATATCGTACTTTGTACGAAAGTACTCATTCTGAATGACCATGACCCACGGCATGGGATTTTACTTAACGTAGAGGCTACTAAGTTAAATAAAATAATGATTGCATGGAGAGAATGGATTTCCGAGTTCTTACATGGCAGCCCTCTTTGGGACTATTAGTGTCCAACAGGCCGACTGGTTCCCACAGATACTGCAAATCTGCCACACGGACAGGGAGCGGTATCTGCTTATATTATTGTATATTGTATATTGATGACGGGCGTCCCGCTGGGACTCGTCTAATTCATGATTGGCGCAATTGATTGATTGGATAGACTAGCCTTGCTTGTCCATAGTAAGAACTGAGAAATCCTTATTGCATAATTCCAGGATAACTTGGGACTCACAGTAGTAAGCCGTAGGAGTTGGATGGCCGTTTAAGTTGATTTGTTTGTGTACTGTACCTACTCTGTTAACTAACTGAGATGATCAGAGCATCATGACATGACGGGCCAACTTCTGTCCTTGTTTGGTTGGAAGGTTGGTTCGAAGTGTCGTGATGTCACGTGAATCCCAGTAGCGAGCAGAGATCTATTATTATATTCTCTTATTTACTGGTTTAATGCCTCATATCGTGCTTCCTTGCGGTACTTGCTATTAGAGGTCTAACCTCTCTGGTTTTGCATGGCCAGATTTAGAGCCGGTTCCCGAGGACTCAGCTTACTTCCACCTCCAAGATAGTCAATACTAGAGGAATGATCGCAGGAGGACTCGAGTGGGTTCCTTACTTCCCCGCTCGTTTTGTTACTTACTTTATATTTTGTCGTTTGGCACCGACATGTTAGTCGGATTGTCCTGTACTTACTTTTACATAATTGTAATTAAGTCAGACTGCAGCTGATAACAATTGTGTATATGTTGCTATATCATCTGGCTATGTTTTGTAAAGCCAGATCTCAAGAACATTTTGACTAAGCGTTTGGGACGCCTTATTGCTTTATCTTAAATGTTCTCTGTTATTGCTTTTTGTTTGAATGATTGAGACAATAGATGTGAAGTGACCCTAGCGAGACTTTCATGTAGCGTGCACCCCCTTGTCTTTTAGACAGCATTGATCGTATTATACGGTATTCGTCTACCCGTAATACGTAGCTGGCTGAGTCATTCCCCCGCTCTCCAGTATTCTGGTTCTGGGGCGTGACAAGGTTTTAGTGGTGGCCCATACAGGTCTGATTTCAGACTTGTGGGGTATTTTAATTTATAGGATGTCTCAATCACACATGTTTCCCCTTGATCTCTTGATTTGTATTCTCGATTCTAGCTTGACATTCCGGTATCCTTTGACTTCATTGATCTTTCCTGTCCGACCGTTTGATTATTCTCTTGTCCCTTTTCTTAGGGGCACCTCGTCCGCATCTGTCAGGATTGGGCAACAACAACAAGGGCAACATGGGCAACCTGACCAGTTTGGTCAGCAACAAAAGCCAGTACAACCTCAAAAGGCTATTCAAGAAGAGGTGATAGTGGAACCAGCAGTTGGACCGCAGTATCCGGAGGTTCCAACACCACCAATAGTTCCACCTACCCCAGTAGAAGTGGACACACCAGCCCTTCTGGAGATCATGAGAGGGATGATGGCTACTCAGCAACATCAGATGTTAGCCCAGCAGCGCATGCACGCTCAGTTACAAGAGCAGAATGTACTACTTAACCAAGGATTGCAGACAGCTTTGGAAAGAGGGGCAAGGCCAGATTCAGGAGCATCAGCCAGGTTTTGCAAGTACAACCCCCGTCGTTTCGAGGGCACGGAGGATGCCATCTCAGCAGATGCATGGCTTAAGGATATTGAGGCTATTCTGACAGCAGCTAAGGTGCCAGCAGAAGAACGTATGGATCTAGTGAAGCTGTTACTTCAAGATCTCGCACGTGATTGGTGGGAATCAGAGGAGGTAGGCATCAGACGTCCTGTGGCTTGGGACAATTTTACAGCAAGATTCAATACGAAGTACTATAGAGTTGTGACGCAATTTGAGCTACAACAGAAGTTTATCAATCTTAGACAGGCTGGCAAGACTGTAGATGCTTATGCAGCAAAGTTCTGCAGATTGAGAAGGTTCGCCCCAGAGATGGTAGCAACAGTGAGCTAGAGGGCTATGAGGTTCCAGCATGGGTTTCATCTTGAGCTCTTGCAATTGATAGAGGGGCATAATTACCAGACTTTTGATGAAGTATTGACGGCAACTCGAAGGCATGAGATAACCATTCAGAGGCTTACGGCAAGGACTGGAGGTCAGAAGATATCCCACAGTCAGATTGAAGGAGGAGGGGGAGCAGCTCCCCGAACAACAGTACCGTCCCTTGGCATCCGCATTCATGATGTGGCAATGCGAGGGGCAGCACCACCACCAAGGCAGCAGCAACAGCATCAGAGGAAGAACCAGCAACCCCCAGCGGGCTGCACTTATTGTGGGAAGATAGGGCACACTAGAGATGTGTGTCGGACATTGAACGGGCAGTGTTTGATATGTGGAAACCCAGATCATCGGGTTACCACATGTCCCATGAATTCGAGTCAGGAGGACCAGTACAATAGTTTCCTGCTCTGCCAGCACCAGGGACAGGACAGTATCGAGGACCAGCGGTAGCAGTGAGACCGTTGGCCCAGCGTCCGTTCATGACGCAGGCTCAGATGTTTCGGCAGCAGGGACCGCCGATGCAACAACACCAGCATAGACCACCCCAGCATCACCAAGGCAGGGGCCAGCGGCAGCACCAGGCTAGGCCGCAGCATGGGAACCAGCAAGGAGGTCGAGGGCAGGCATTCACTCTGTCCTTGGAAGAGGCATTGGCATCGGAAGATGTTGTGGCAGGTAACATTCTCGTCGCCTCTTATCCTGCAGTAGCATTGTTTGATTCGGGAGCATCACACTCATTTATATCTGCACAATTTGTAACACGGCTAGGTATGGAGTTCGAGACATTGCCAGGGAGGTTGAATATACTCACTGGTAATGGGCTCGTAGGAGTTAGTAGAGTTATTCTAGCGTGTAGTATTGTAGTTTGCGGGCATTCCTTACCCGCCCGGTTGATAGAATTTCCTGTTGGAAATTTCGACGTTATCTTAGGCATGGACTGGCTGAAAGACAGTCATGCGACAATAGATTGTCGTAGAGGGAGTGTATCTTTTGATATTCCAGGCATGAAGCGGTTCACCTTAGTCAGATCAGTAGCAACTCAACAAGAGCAGGGAGTAGTGACGGCAATGGAAGAAGTTCAAGTTCCGAAGGTAGTTGAAGAATTTCTGGACGTATTTCTCGAAGAACTTCTAGGTCTACCACCAGTTAGAGATATTGAGTTCAGTATAGAATTGGCACCTGGAACTAAAACGATATCAAATCGGGTTTACAGAATGGCAGATTCAGAGCAGGCCAAGGTATATCAGCACATAGAGGAACTGAAGGAGAAGAAGTTCATCCAAGCTAGCGTGTCACCCTGGGCAGCACCAGTGGTACTTGTGGGGAAGAAGGATGGATCATCCAGATTGTGCATTGATTACAGGAAGCTTAATGCAGCAACAGTGAAGAACAAGTACCCACTACCCAGGATCGACGACTTATTTGATCAGTTGAGCAGGGCCAGAGTTTTCTCCAAGATAGATCTTCGTTCAGGGTATCATCAAGTGAGGGTTCGGAAGGAAGACATTCCCAAGACAGCATTCAGGTCGAAGTATGGGCATTATGAATTCTTAGTAATGCCGTTTGGTTTGACCAATGCTCCAGCAATATTTATGGATTTGATGAACCGCATCTTTATGCCGTACCTGGATCAATTTATCGTTGTGTTTCTCGACGACATTCTTGTATATTCAACTAGTGAAGAGGAGCATGAAGACCACCCAAGGAAAGTGTTACAGGTTCTGAGAGAGAACCAGTTGTATGCCAAGCTCAGCAAATGTGAGTTTTGGTCGGATCACATTTCATTTCTAGGTCATATCATATCAGGAGCTGGAGTAGCAGTGGATCCCAAGAAGGTAGAAGCAGTAGAAAGTTGGCCAGTACCCAAGACCGTAGCAGATGTGCGGAGTTTCTTGGGATTGGCAGAATATTACAGAAGGTTTGTATCAGACTTTTCGAGACTTTCAGCACCCATGACCCGATTGACACGGAAAGATGTACCATTCGACTGGTCGGCAGAATACCAGACATCATTTGAGAATTTAAAGCAGAAGTTGATATCAGCACCTATTCTTACATTACCAGTTGGACCCGGAGGTTTTACTGTTTATTGTGATGCGTCAGGTAAAGGACTTGGATGTGCCCTCATGCAACATGGGAAGGTGATAGCGTATACATCTAGGCAGCTTTGAGACCACGAGAAGAATTACCCAACTCATGATTTGGAGTTGGCGGCAGTAGTATTCGCTTTGAAGCTATGGAGGCATTACTTATATGGTGACCGAGTGGAGATGTACACGGACCACAAAAGTCTGAAGTACATCTTTACTCAGAAGGAACTGAACATGAGGCAGAGAAGATGGTTGGAGTTGATCAAGGATTACGACGTGGAGCTTCAGTATCATCCAGGCAAGGCTAATGTGGTAGCAGATGCTCTTAGCAGGAGAGGCGGCGCATTTATGTTGACAACACAGAAGCACATTTTAGAAGACCTTCAGGAGATGGGCATCGAGGTTATACTTCCTAGTGATGTAGGAGTTCTGGCGAGTCTACAAGTTCAATCCAACTTGGTAGATAGGATCAAGGCAGCTCAGACACAAGACCCAAGGATTCAGAAGCTTAGGGAAGAATGTGAGTCAGGACTCAGAAAGGAGATGCAGATTCATGAGGATGGTACACTTAGGTTTGGGTCACGTCTATGTGTGCCTAGTGGAGATATCAGACATGAGGTTATGACTGAAGCTCACAGTTCCCAGTATTCTGTACACCCTGGAGGGACCAAGATGTACTAAGATATCAAGCAGCACTTCTGGTGGAATGGGATGAAGAGAGAGATAGCTAGATTTGTTTCCCGTTGCTTGGTATGTCAGCAAGTGAAGGCAGAGCAGCAGAGGCCAGCTGGATTATTGCAACCGCTTCCTATCCCGGAATAAAAGTGGGAGCATATCACAATGGACTTTGTGACCGGTTTACCGAGATCACCAAGTGGTAAAAATGCTATTTGGGTGATAGTAGATCGGCTTACAAAGGTGGCGCACTTTCTTCCTTTCAGAGTAGGTCAATCTACGGAGAAGTTGGCAGAATTGTATATGCAGCAGATAGTCAGACAGCATGGGGTCCCAGTCAGTATTGTGTCAGACAGAGATACCCGTTTTATATCACATTTTTGGGAGATCTTACATCATAGCCTGGGTACCAAGTTAAGGTTTAGCACGGCTTACCATCCCCAGACAGACGGGCAATCAGAAAGAACAATTCAGACTTTGGAAGACATGTTGCGAGCTTGCACTCTGGATTTTGGAGGATCTTGGGAGAGCCACCTGCACTTAGTCGAGTTCTCGTACAATAACAGTTATCAAGCAAGTATCCAGATGGCACCATTTGAAGTACTATATGGTAAGAAGTGTAGGTCGCCACTAGCGTGGGATGATATTGGGGAGAGAAAGATGTTAGGCCCGAAGATGATTATTCAGACAGTGGAAGTGATTAAAGGAATTAGAGAGCGACTTCGAGTTGCGCAGGATCGGCATCGTCATTGGGCAGACCAGCATCGTAGGCCGCTAGAATTTTCTGTTGGGGACCACGTATTCTTGCGGATCTCACCTACCCGTGGGGTCATTAGATTTGGCATTCGCGGAAAGTTGAGTCCCCGATACGTGGGCCCGTTTGTTATCCTTGAGAGGGTAGGCGATGTTGCATATCATTTATCCCTTCCACCTTCGTTACGAGAGGTGCATGACGTATTTCATGTATCTCAGTTGCGAAGGTATGTATCGGACCCAAGCCATGTCCTTGATCATTCTGAGCTGGTTGTTGGTACCAACCTGTCTTACGAGGAACAGCCTGTGTCTATTTTGGACCGAAGAGAGAAGATACTCAAGAACCGAACAATTAACCTTATCCGGGTTGCTTGGGGTCATCACACTTTAGGAGAGTCAAAGTGGGAACGTGAGGATGATATCCGTTCACGGTATCCGTACCTGTTTGACTCACAAGGTATATTTTCTTCTGTATACCTTGATTGTCTTAACTCCTCATGCTTGTCACCTTATGAGTAGAATTACTTAATGTTGTAGATTGTTAGATGTAGATACATTACTTGTTATTATCATTGTAGAATGATTGCTTACTCAATTGTTTATACTTAGATTAGTTTAGCTTCGATATTTCTATCATGCTTAGATCTGAAATTTTGAGGACGGAATTTTTCTAAGGAGGGTAGAGATGTCACTTCCCGTTCCCAGAATACGTATTTATTTAATAGTTACCATGTATTATTCTGTATTTAAATTTCTATAAATTTATGTTAGTTAATTAATCTGCTCTTTAAATTTTTATGTTAATTTATTTCCTGCAATTTTATTTCTGCACTTTATTTTCTGCTTTTATTCCTGCATTTATTTTCTGCTTTTACCTCTTTGCTTTACTTGCGGGTTGGCCTTGGATGAACCCATTGGACCCGGCCCAATACTCTCACCTACCACCACCCTTTCATTTAAAGCCCAAAACCATTTCTCTCTCTTCATTACTTCTTTCCATTTCACTTTTTCTTCCTCATAACTCTCCCACCAACCTAGAAGAGATAGGCAAGTGCCAACTTGCTTGATGATGGATTCCCATTATTATTGTTCCCTCATCTTCCTCATTTGATTCTAAGTCTCTTTAGTACTTAGCATTTTCAATTTCCATAGCTTATTTGTTGTAGATCTAAGTTTGATACATTTTTAGATTTCTTAGGTTTTGATCTAGTAAACCTTGTTATCTTCAAGTTTCGATGGTTCCATGTTGTAGAGAATTTCGTTCTACCCAATTTTGACCTATGGAAGTCCATATTTGGGCTTGGGATGAAGGATTTATGAAGCTTGGAAGCAATGGTTCCCATGGTTCTATTCTCAGAAAAATTCGGAGAAGAAGAACCGTCCCAGCCGCATGAAATCTTCATTCCTCAGCGCATGGAAATCTTTATTCCCACAGAAATCTTCATTCCACAGCGCATCAAATCATCACTTCCCACAGCCAAGGCGCATGAATCTATTTATTTCCCAATCACTTCCCACAGCCAAGGCGCATGAATCTATTTATTTCCCAATCACTTCCCACAGCCAAGGCGCATGAATCTATTTATTTCCCAATCACTTCCTACAGCCAAGGCGCATGAATCTATTTATTTCCCAATCACTTCCCACAGCCAAGGCGCATGAATCTATTTATTTCCCAATCACTTCCCACAGCCAAGGCGCATGAGTTATTTATTTCCCAATCACTTCCCACAGCCAAGGCGCATGAGTTATTTATTTCCCAATCACTTCCCACAGCCAAGGCGCATGAATTTATTTATTTCCCAATCACTTCCCACAGCCAAGGCGCATGAGTTATTTATTTTTCAATCTTTTTCCTCAGGCGCATGAGTTTATTTATTTCTCAACCCTTTCCCTCAGGCGCATGAGTTTATTTATTTCCCACAGATTCCCTCAGGCGCATGAGTTTATTTATTTCCCACAGCTTCCCTGAGTTTATTTATTTCTCACAGCCACCTTCCTCAGGCGCATGAATTTATTTATTTCCCAATCACTTCCCACAGCGCATGAGTTTATTTATTTTCCAATCATTTCTCTCAGACGCATGATATTATTTATTTCCTAACCTTTCCCACATCAGCGCATGAGATTTATTTCCCACAGCATTCCTCAGGCGCATGAGTTTATTTATTTTCCAATCATTTTTCACTGCGCATGAGATTATTTATTTCCCAATCATTATTTATTTCTCCATTTTATTTCCCGAATTGGCATTAATTAACATTAATTGTTATCTTGATTAATTATTGATCATGCGTTCCTAGATGGAACTAAGAGACTGGCTAGTCGTCTTATTGAATTAAATGGAATAAGACACGTTCATATTTGCAATCGATTGGCCAATCCCAAATATTGACATATAGATACATGTAGGCTACAATTTATTTATTTATTTTTACGAAAGCAGCATGTGTACTTTATGGTCAAGGTATGATTATTCCGTGGTTAGTTTTAATTGTTGTATTACGCTATGTAAGACCTACAACCTAACCGCACGGGTATCGTTGTAGAGCTGGGCATATCGTACTTTGTACGGAAGTACTCATTCTGAATGACCATGACCCACGACATGGGATTTTACTTAACGTAGAGGCTACTAAGTTAAATAAAATAATGATTGCATGGAGAGAATGGATTTTCGAGTTCTTACATGGCAGCCCTCTTTGGGACTATTAGTGTCCAACAGGCCGGCTGGTTCCCACAGATACTGTAAATCTGCCACACGGACAGGGAGCGGTATCTGCTTATATTATTGTATATTGTATATTGATGACGGACGTCCCGCTGGGACTCGTCTAATTCATGATTGGCGCAATTGATTGATTGGATAGACTAGCCTTGCTTGTCCATAGTAAGAACTGAGAAATCCTTATTGCATAATTCCAGGATAACTTGGGACTCACAGTAGTAAGCCGTAGGAGTTGGATGGCCGTTTAAGTTGATTTGTTTGTGTACTGTACCTACTCTGTTAACTAACTGAGATGATCAGAGCATCATGACATGACGGGCCAACTTCTGTCCTTGTTTGGTTGGGAGGTTGGTTCGAAGTGTCGTGATGTCACGTGAATCCCAGTAGCGAGCAGAGATCTATTATTATATTCTCTTATTTACTGGTTTAATGCCTCATATCGTGCTTCCTTGCGGTACTTGCTATTAGAGGTCTAACCTCTCTGGTTTTGTATGGCCAGATTTAGAGCCGGTTCCCGAGGACTCAGCTTACTTCCACCTCCAAGATGGTCAATACTAGAGGAATGATCGTAGGAGGACTCGAGTGGGCTCCTTACTTCCTCGCTCGTTTTGTTACTTACTTTATATTTTGCCGTTTGGCACCGACATGTTAGTCGGATTGTCCTGTACTTACTTTTACATAATTGTAATTAAGTCAGACTGCAGCTGATAACAATTGTGTATATGTTGCTATATCATCTGACTATGTTTTGTAAAGCCAGATCTCAAGAACATTTTGACTAAGCGTTTGGGATGCCTTATTGCTTTATCTTAAATGTTCTCTGTTATTGCTTTTTGTTTGAATGATTGAGACAATAGATGTGAAGTGACCATAGCGAGACTTTCATGTAGCGTGCACCCCCTTGTCTTTTAGACAGCATTGATCGTATTATACGGTATTCATCTACCCGTAATACGTAGCTGGCTGAGTCATTCCCCCGCTCTCCAGTATTCTGGTTCTGGGGCGTGACAAACTAGGAATCAGGTTTCTCATCTCGGACAGTACATTTACTTCAGACATTTAGATACGAGGCGAGTACATTCTCTGACCGTTTCATACTTGTCTGGATTTATATTCTTGCTCTAGATTACTGTACTTGATGCTGACACGATCATTATCACGGATTGGTACTATGCGGATCTTCTTTTGAGATGTTATCTCCTTGTATTCACTATATACATATTGTGATGTGCGTTTCACTTACATATTGTATCTATTGAATACCTTTATCATTGTACACTCATTGTGCATATTGTACTCTCATTATCACATTGAGCTATTGTACAAGCCATTGTACAAGCCATTGTACAAGCCATTGTATAAGGTAACGTAACTGAATTGGATCCTTGTGTATTGATTGGGGAAGGAAAGTAGAAGTGGTTATGTGATCAATCCTATTGTATAAGAAATTGTATATGTCCATTGTACACTCACGTATAAAGGAGTCCCATTTTATTGTACAATCTAACCCGTTTACATAACCATATTGTACTCTAAATCACAGTAGGCTTACAGTTCTTACTTATCATATTTAGATATTTCCTGTTATCAAATCTCTACTATTTTTCATATATTTCTTTCAGCGTTTCATGTACCTTACTCTATTGTATGCTTTATATTTTCTAACATGATATGAACTGCGTGAGATGTTTTGTGCTCGCTCCCGTCTTGACTGGACCTGTTGAAAATTTTACAGAGGATGATGAGAAACCCTGCACCCTTACTTGGAGCTTGCCTAATTGCCATTCGTGACCTGGACCCCTGGGGAGGTTCAGGCAGCTGCTCAGGATGATACCTTGTATAGTGTAGATAGCTTAGACTGTTCCTTCTTTTCATGCTTAGCTGTTTTCTTTATTTTTAACAGTTGTATATTTTAGAGATGATAAGACTTGTATTTCTTTTCTGTTGTACCTCAGTTGAGGATTTCTTATCTATTTCATCGTGCTACATTCTATCTTATATTGTGATTGAGTTGTACCTCTGTATTGGCCTCCTTATGGAGAGTATTCATATTATGCTAGTTATAGTTCATGACCTAGAACAGCGTTCTACCGCCGACACTGCGGCATAGGCTGGGCGTTGTTACGTTCTCGTACCCTCACAGTGGGTGCGGGTCGTGACACGTTTTTAGTGGTGGCCCATGCAGGTCGAGTTTGTGTAGTGGTATTCGAACTAGAGTACCACTACAGCCTGTAGCAGGATTAGGATTATTTTTGGAAGGTACTCAATCACATTAGGAAAAACTCTTAATCAGATTCCTCTGATCTAAATTTGCTGCTTATTAACTTCCCTTGAATATAAACTGTCCTCATTTGATTTTCGCTTCATTCTCAGAAATTGCTTCTTGTTTTGATCTGTCTTCATGATGGTTACGAAGACACGATCTTATCGTTTCGGTTCGGGGAATACTATCGAGAGGCTGGCCACCACTCGTCCTGTTCATCAGGGCCTCGAGACCACAGCTTCTGTTGTACCGACTCAGGTTGGATTTTCTGCTACATTGGAGGTGCACCTCTATCTGTACAGAGATTTTCTTCCGTCATTTCTGATTTCTCTCAGCAGCGGTAATTCATACAGCATCAGCAGCGGACCAGGGGAAACCAGCAGGGGCGAGCTATCGTCAGGACAGTCGAGGATGCACAGACCATTGGAGATCTTGCTGCAAGTTCTGTTCTTCTTGATTCCATTCCCAAATTGTCTTTTATAACTACCTTGAAATCCGATTCCATCTGTTCTTTGCTGATTAGTTAACTTTGTCATGTTGTTCTTTTGTTTTCTTCTGAGAAAATCATATGAGGTAGGTCACCTGAATCATGGGATCTAGAATCTTTGATAGTCGTGATAGTTGGCATAGTGAGGACACGTAGTCAGACTTTGGATATATTTCTCGGGTATGAGAATTTAAGGTTTTCGCCGTCGCGTGCGGCAATACGAAAATTTTAAATACCATGAACCTAGAGGTACGTACCTTAGTCAAGGACTGTGATTATCGTAGCCGTGCTCACTAGCATGACGAAGATTCTGAGTATCATGATTTTGGACAGACGCATATGATTATCTGACGGTATGGTTGAGACTTTGATTGTGGCGTGTTGACCTAGAAGGACTACTACCATTTTAATTTCGAGGACGAAATTTTTATAAGGTGGGTAGGATTGTAACACCCAATTTTCTAAAATGAGGGTAATTTTGGAATTTTGAAATTATAATTATTAATTATTGATATTTATTTCATATTATGATTTTTAGTGATTTTTAATTAATTTTAAATTATTTAAAATCATGACTTGTGATTTTTATGGCTAGCTAGTGTAACCATAGAGACAGCTTGACCTAGAGCCTGGCCATGAGATTAGGGTATTTCATTTATCATTTTAGCCTAGAGGGTATCTTTGTCACTTTTGAATTATTAGAATTTAATATATTTTATTAGGAATTTAAATGATTTATTGTGAGTGGTTGGATTTAAATATTATTTTAACTAATTTTCATGTGGTCTAGATTAGCCTAACCTGGATTGACCTAACCTAGATTAGTCCTAGTTAGTCATGGTTAGACTAAGTTAGATTGAGATTGGTCATGGTTAGTCATGGCTAGTCAAGATTTGTGATTAGATTAGTTATTAGTCATATTGATTAGTTAAGACTAGTGATAGGCTACCTAGGTTTCATCTAGCCATTGAATTGTCTAGAATGATGGAGAACCCTTAGATCAACCCTAGCCCTAGATTTTAGGGCAGCCACCTTGGGATTTTCCCCTATTTAATCTCTCCCAAATCCTTGCCTCCTTGTTCATTCTCTCCCTCCTCAAGAACAAGGTGAGCTCAACTTCCTTTTTCCATAACTTCTCCATTCCTCATCCTTTTTTAACCAAACTTCTTGTATTGTGACCTAATCACCACCCTCTTGCTGTCCATGGAGGTAGAGTGCTGATTTGGGGAATCTACAGTGCTCGAGCTACAGTAGAAGAGGACTACACTTGACAGTTTTTTTGAGCTCGAGACACCCATTGGTAATTCCTTCATCCTCCATTTAAACTATTGGTTTATCATCATGGATGCATAGCCTAGGTCCCCTCTAGCCTCGGGTAGGAGCTGACCCTAATTTGTGTTGGATACGTGTCTGTATCAGACACGTATCAATAGGATTACCTAGGTATTCGACCTAATGCCTCAATAGGTTTTCCTTTGCTATTTTCCGATTGTGTTTGAATAGATAATTGAGTTTTTGTGTCGCTTACACGATTCTTATGTTCTGAACATGTTTTGTGTCGTGTCGGGGTCGTACTGGACCCGAGGACACGCTCCCGCGCGCACGTGGTTTGCTGTCCTGCTATCCGTGTGTCCATGCGGCTATTATAGGACTCGTGGATACTTGATTTTGGACACGAAGCTACGGGTAGTATCTGACACTACACTCCCAAAGTTTCGTGTCTATTGGTATTGTGTCGGGTGGGTTAGGACACGCGTACAGGTTCATAGCTGTGCAGTATCCTATGCAGTCTTGTGTTCGTACATATTTTTGACACATTTGTGTCATGTAGTAGACACGATATTATGTATACATCACGTGCACGTATTGTATGTTATTTAGCAACTCATAGTTTATCATATTAGTGTGTTTTAATATTCGATTTCGAATTTCCTAAAGAAGGACTGATACGCTGTGTACAGTTCTTAACATCCTTAGTTCCTTTCTATTTTTTTAACTGTTTAATTAATGATTTTTGCCATATTGATTGATCCTACATGTCTAATAGTTCCTGTTAGATTTGTTTTACATATTAGATTAGGCTTTAATTTCTGAAATGGGATTTCGAACATGGGGTTGTTGATACACAGACACTGTCAACTGATACATAGCTTCAGTTTTAATTCCCTAATGTTTCATTCCTATTATAAACTAATTCCTGCATGTTTATTTGCCATATTGTTTCACCTACATATGTAATAGATACTGCTAGGTTGGATTTTCAAATTAGATTATGTTTTTGATTGAGAAATAGAAATTTGACCTGTGGATTGGACTATATAATGCATTGGCAATTGTTCACTGTCAATCTGTTATTTATACTGCCAAATTAGCTAACTGTTTTGGGGTATTTCACTATTTTCCATTTCCCAAATTCTCTTCACTGTCCTAATGTGTTCATTGATTCCAGATTTCATCAAGTATTCCCTGTTCACTGTTTTCGAATTTGTATTGATTGGGATTCAATAACTAATATCCTGACAGGTTAAATTGCCTTGGTTTTCAATTTTCTGAGAAATGTAAACTGGAACCTAGGAACATTGATCTGGTTATGCACACACACAACCTGAAAACTACCACACTCTCACACACTACACTGGGACACTATTAAGAACTGTTGAATTTCCTAATCCTGAAATCTGGAACTTAACCATGAACATATAGTTTTGCCACACACACCCACTATTTTAAATTGCTGAGAATGAGATTGACACCCATATACACATAAAAACTAGTTTCTTTGTAGACTGAATGACTGAGATTGATTGAAATTGGAAAGTGATTTTGAATGTTAGTTTTAAACATGTAAACCTGAGATTAGTTCCTTCTTTCCTGTAAAATGAACTGAATCCCTTTCCTTTACACTGTCAACTATAATTTCAAATGTTTTCCTTCACTTTTTCCTTCTTCCCAAACTTCTAAATCATCTCACTATTTTCTCTTTCCTTCACCCCTACTTCCTACACACACAGGAACATATGTGTACTGCTACCATGACACACATACACAGGATTCCTGTTTAACACAACACATTTTATTTTCCTGCTATGCACACTACCTTAATTTCCTTTCACTGTACAGTCTACTCTTATGCACATCACACAGGTTCACATACCCTGTGGCACACATGAGACACACTCATTTCACAATCCTGTAACACACTATCCCACAGGTTCACATTGCCTACACACATACATTTACACCCTGTTTATGCTTCTATGAACACTGTTTTTCCCTGTCTTGGGTTTTCCTGAGATTCCACGACACACACACCTGAGCACTTGCTCACACACAAATGTTTCCCTTCACTAGCTAACAGTCCATCATGCCCTGTTCTCACATACACAGCCATGTCATTGACACCTATCTAAATCATGTCACACACATTAATTCCTATGCCTATTCACACACAAAACTGGAATTTGGGTTGAAATTGGAAATCTGAGACACTATATTGATTCCTAAGGGTTATGCAATATACATACACATGAAGATTTAGTTTAGTGGACTGAATAGCTGAGCATGATTTCACACATTGGTTCAAGGTTGCAACATACTGATATATGCCACACACACATGAACACAAATGCATGATTCCAGTTTCCTACATTCAATGTATGTATATATATATATAGGTGATACATATATTATCATATGGCCTATATAGTTATGATGTGTGTACTATATTATTTTATCTAGACATATTAATATTGGGTATATGTAAATATGTGGTTGGTATATAGGTATAACCTGTATATGTTAACCTATGTAATGTTTGCTTTGATAGCTTAGTTGACATTGTGTTGTGGTGGTTTGCTAGCCTAGGTTTAGTTAGGGTTGGCTAGACTTGGTTGACTGGTTTAGACTAGGGTTAGACCTAGAATAACTTGTTAGTCTAGGATTAGACTTGGATTGGTTAGTTGACCTAGTTTGACTAGTCTAGTTGACCGAGAGTTGACTTTGGTCTAGTTTGACCTAGACAGCATGCAGATGCATTATAGATTACATTTATCATCCCCTGTATATGTCTTGACTTGTGTTGCTCTAACTAGGAATCAGGTTTCTCATCTCGGACAGTACATTTATTTCAGACATTCAGATACGAGGCGAGTACATTCTCTGACCGTTTCATACTTGTCTGGATTTATATTCTTGCTCTAGATTACTGTACTTGATGCTGACACGATCATTATCACGGATTGGTACTATACGGATCTTCTTCTGAGATGTTATCTCCTTATATTCACTAAATACATATTGTGATATGCGTTTCACTTACATATTGTATTTATTGAATACCTTTATCATTGTACACTCATTGTGCATATTGTACTCTCATTATCACATTGAGCTATTGTACAAGCCATTGTACAAGCCATTATATAAGGTAACGTAACTGAATTGGATCCTTGTGTATTGATTGGGGAGGGAGAGTAGAAGTGGTTATGTGATCAATCTTATTGTATAAAAAATTGTATATATCCATTGTACACTCACGTACAAAGGAGTCCCATTTTATTGTACAACCTAACACGTTTACATAACCATATTGTACTCTAAATCACAGTAGGCTTACAGTTCTTAATTATCATATTTAGATATTTCCTGTTATCAAATCTCTACTGTTTTTTATATATTTCTTTCAGCGTTTCATGTACCTTACTCTATTGCATGCTTTATATTTTCTAACATGATATGAACTGCGTGAGATGTTTTGTGCTCGCTCCCGTCCTGACTGGACCTGTTAAAAATTTTTACAGAGGATGATGAGGAACTCTGTACCCTTACTTGGAGCTTACCTAGTTGACACTCGCGACCTGGACCCCTGGGGAGGTTCAGGCAGCTGCTCAGGATGATACCTTGTATAGTGTAGATAGCTTAGACTGTTCCTTCTTTTCATGCTTAGTTGTTGTCTTTATTTTTAGAGTTGTATATTTTAGAGATGATAAGACTTGTATTTCTTTTCTGTTGTACCTCAGTTGAGGATTTCTTATCTATTTTATCGTGCTACATTCTACCTTAGATTGTGATTGAGTTGTACCTCTGTGTTGGCCTCCTTATGGAGAGTATTCATATTATGCTAGTTATAGTTCATGACCTAGAACAGCGTTCTACCGCCAACACTGCGGCGTAGGCTGGGAGTTGTTACGTTCTCGTACCCTCACAGTGGGTGCAGTTCGTGACACAAAATATCAAAATTATAGGGCTTCTCCAGCCCGTGAGGAGTGTCTTTCCGGAGCGGCTTGTCAAAGCGGGTCTCCTTTGGCTTCGAATTCTCGTCCGGCGGAGGCTGAGAAGGTCCTGGAGCGTCAGCAGCGGCCGGCTGGCATTCTTCAGCCGAGTTACCCGGTGTAGGTTGGGATTATGCACCTGACCGGGTGACGACAACCGTAGCTTCTTCGACATTTGCCGAGATTGTGCGGCAGGATTTGACTTTCCCACCCTTCTTCTTACCGATGGAGGGTGTTACGGGCTTAGTCACTTCAGGTACCAGGTTCGGATGGACCCACATGACCTTTCCTCGTGATGTGGTGAGGAGCACTAGACCAGCAGCCTGGTCTCGGGGAGGTGAAAGATTAGCGACCTCCATCTTTGCCTGGGGGACGGGTACTACCCTATCTTGAGTCTTTGTCGGAGGGAAGATGCCGAATTGGACTGACACCATGTTGGCAGCGACCGTCACCTCCTCGAAATCAATATCCAGGGCCTTAGAATCGATGAGATTTTGGATGTAATGCTTCAGTTGGAAGCAGTCTTGAGTGGCATGGTGGACGTTGCGATGGTAGTGGCAGTACTTGGTGCTCTCCATCTCTGCAGGACGAGGTTCACGCCTTGGAGGAGGGAGCGGAATTCGATCTTCTTGTATAAGTATGTCAAGGATGGGCTTGACATGGCTGTCTTCGAAGGAGTAAGTCATCTGCGGCCACTGCTTCTCTGCCGGCTTCGGTTCAGTCTTCTGGGCTGTGTCGGCCACCATAGCCTGTTTGCCTTTGTCGTCTCGGTTGTTGGAGGAATTATCGCCGTTGTTGTTGTTGGTATTAGGGTGTTTGCCCTTGTCCTCTCCTTCCGAGATGAGCAAGCCCAGTTGGCGAACTTTTTTCAACTTGTCTTCTGCGCTAGTGGCGCTGATGATAAAAGTCTTCCAATCCTTGAATTGACTTTTTCCCATCCAGTGGCTGATTGTGGGAGCAGCCTCTTTTGGCAAATTTCAATCAAGGAAGAGTCCGGATTACCGGAGGGCAACTTCATCGCAGTTTGGTAAAATCGCTCAATATAGTTCCTTGTCAGCTCCTTCTCACTTTGAACAACGTCCATGAGGGTGGACATTGTCACATCTTGTCCTACCTCATAGAACCTTTCAAGGAACATGTTTTTGAAGCCAGCGAAGGAATGGATGCAGTTGTCCGACAGATTGTGGTACCAATCAAATGCTACCCCCTCCATTGCCCCGCCGAACAATCGTGTGAGGATCGCATCATCGTGCGAAAAGTGGTCTGTTGTGACCTCAAAGTAGGTTATATACCGGCTTGCAGAGGTCTTCCCATCGTAGGGGTTGATGTTGAACGGCTTGTATCACCGAGGGAAGGGGACATCCCTCCATGTAGCGAGATATGGTTGTCGTATCTTCAAATCTTGAGAGTATTCTCGTGCGTGGAACATCGCACGGAGCTTCTGGACTTCTTTTCTTGCCTTCTTAGCCTCGTCCGCAGCACTGGGAGCCGTCATTCCTGGCGGATTGTCACCCGGGGTTGGTACAGTTGTGTTTGAGTCCACATTGACGGCGGGACCCACGCTTGTTTGGCCAGGTGTCCATCCTTGGAGAGTCGGCAGGGCTGCCTTAATCTCGTCTACTGATTTGACCAAGGTATAAAGTATGGCCTCAAGGGTGTCGAGGTGCTGTCGATCGCTGGGACCATCCTGGTCATTCACAGTCATAAATATTGTTCTCACGCGGGAAACAGTAGAAGGAACTATGGAGGATGTGCTCTCCGAATCATATCCCCGAACGGAGAAGTCGTCGGGATATATAGGAATGTTCTCCTCCAATTCGGACTCGGAGGAAGTATTCCCCCATGTATCGGAGGTTGCTTCATCTTGGGACCCATGGACATCTGGGTCCGTTGCATCTGTTGGGGGAACTGTCTCCTCTGGTTGATCTTCTTGGAAGACCGAATTGTCGTGGATGTTCGGGGGAGTGCTACCCCCAGCTTCGGTTACCCCCAGAGGTGCAGTTGACGAATCCCCCAGTGTTGAAGATTTTGTCTTTGAGCGGGTGCCATGGTAAACTCCTCCTGAGGTGTTTGTGGACAGTCGCTTGGACGCGAGTTTCCTGGCCATGCTGGTTGAGATCATCGGGCTGGAAACATTTATCTTCTTCCCCGCCTTGACGGTAGGGATCTTCTGAGCAGAATGGCAAGAGGCAATATGAAGGGCCTCGTCTCCTGAGCTTCGTTGCAGGACCGGTCCTGGCTGCAGTCGTTGGAAGACGGACTGCGGGTCCTCTTGTACTGCCGCCTTGCTGCAGCAGCAGTTGACAATGACTTGAGTGCAGTGATGTCCATGAAAGGACTCTCTGCATACCAAGCTTTCTTCTCTTTACTTGCGTTTGTGAAGAATCACATCATGCAAGTCACTCGTTTTGTGGGCCCGGGGATCCTGAGCACACAAGTGTGTTGGCACCATGTTTGTTTCCTGATTGGGAGACTCTTGGGAACCACTCTGTCCGTTTGCCGTCGGAGGCTGGACACGGTCGGTTCTGTACAACTTTCCATCAGAGGCCCGCCTAACAGTAAGCGGAGCTCTCTGATGGTCAGAGGTTGGGACAGCTGACTGAGCTCGACGAGCCCGCGCTGCCCTAGACTTCTTCCCTCTAGCACCCAAGGGCGCATAGTAGGAAGAGTCTAAATTGTGCCGTACAGAGTCTGGAATATTCTTATTGGAGCATCTGAGATCATGACCACATGAGAGGCGGTCAAAGACTGACCCTGAGCCGCATGGAGCAGATAGTCTGCGGCTGGGATTAGTGGCCGCATAGGCTGTCTGCATGCGGATGGCATTTATAGCCGCATAACCAGTCTGTATGCGGCTGGCATTCGTGGCCGCATAAGCTCTCTGCATGCGGCTGGAAGTCGTGGCCGCATGAGCCCTCTCCATGTGACTGGCTGGTGTGGCCGTATGAGCCTTTTCTATGCGGCTGGCTGGTATGGCCGCAAGAGCCTTCTCCATACGGCTGGCTTTTGTGGCCACATGAGTCTTTATGCGGCTGGCGCCCTTATACGGCTTCTTCATGGACCGCATAGAGTCCCTCTTTGCCCCTGCAAGTCCAGCATCGTAGTGTTTTCCTCTGCCAGACTTGGGGACAGCAGAGTCCTCAACGGTCTGAAGTAGGGCCGTATGCGAGTCTTCTCCGCCATCTTGGGCAGCAGAGAACACTTCTTCCAGAGCTTGGGGAGGATCAAATGATTTGGGCCTCCACTCCCTGCAGGCCTTCTTCGTGCGGGCTCGCTTCTAGACCGGGCCAGCGCTCCCGTCGGAGAGCATTTCTTCAAATGCCTTCTGATCGAAGCGGACGACCTGCATCTGTTGCGTGGAGCCAAGTTTGGCTGCGTTCGATTGCGTCACCAACTTCTCAGCATTGGAGAAGTTAGTCCCCAGCAGAGTCTCCATCGTGTTTGCCATTGATTATCTAAGAACAGAACAATTTTATGGGAGGACTGAACTTTGATTCATAATACAAACTCGCTCGTACAAAGAGAGCCTAGGAACAAAACCTAGGAAAACCAATCTAAGTACAATTGTTTAGTTTTTGATTCTGGGGGGTGACGGTAGAGGCTCGGGAAAGTGATATCAACTCTGTCTTACTCCTCGGACGATCGAACCCGGCCTTGGCTCCGGCGAAGAAGTGCTCTTTCTCTTCGTATTGCTCTGTGGGATGCTCTCTCTGCTCTATGTGTGCTTTTTTCTCTGTGTGTGCCTATCTGTACAAGGGAATAGCACCTTGCTATTTATAGAAATTTGTGATGAGTGGGGTGTGCAGTAATTGTGCCTTAAAAAGTGGGCGGTTGGGGATTGGTTAAGATTAACTTTGATCTGTTTGTTGGAAATCAATCTGGGCTGTTGCGTTGGTTGCAATAAATCTGTATTATTATGATTTGTTGGTAGCAATGAATCTGAGTGGATAAGTCTTAGTCAATCTTCTGCCACGTGTCCTAACTGCCATTATGCTGCGAGCCGCATGAACGGGGCATCCTGGCAGAGCTGTATGAGTGTGGTCTGTTAATTGAGCCGCATAAGGGTGGCCTTATAACCGAGCTGCATGAGGATGGCCTCACAACTGAGCCGCATGAGGATGGCCTCACAACCGAGCCGCATAAGGGTGGCCTCACAACCGAGCCGTATGAGGATGTCCTCACAACCGAGCCGCATGGGGGTAGCCCCCACAACCGAGCCGTATGAGGATGGCCTCCCAACTGAACCGTATAAGGGTGGCCCCCACAACCGAGCCGCATGAGGATGGCCTTCCAACTGAACCGCATAAGGGTGGTCCCCACAACTGAGCCGCATGAGGGTGGCCCTATGTCAGAGCCGCATGGAAGTCCTTGAAGCGATCCGCATAAAGAGCTTTGGAATTGGTGGATCGTGCCATCTATAATGATTTTACTCGTCTCTCTAGGAGCACGTCAATATGTCAGAGTCATCATTCTACCTTTATGTCAGAGCCGTCAATCTTTATGTCAGAGCTGTCGCATTTCATCAGAGCATTTAATGAGCCAGCTGCACAGAGTTATGGCCAGCTATAGAGGCCTATTTTTGAACCGCATAGGGCCACGTGGCTTTTCCCTAGCCGCATGGAGCTATCGGGGACTTTCGAGCCGCATGAAGCTCGAAGGGACTTTTGAGCCGCATGAAGCTCTAAGGGACTTTTGAGCCGCATAAAGCTCTAAAGGATTTTTGAGCCGCATGAAGCTCTAAGAGATTCTTGAGCCGCATGAGACTCCCCTTGTTTTGAGCCGCATGGACTTTTCTGTTCTTTTCCATGCTTCTAAATGACACGGGGACACGTTGACACTGTGCAGGACGACACATGCGTAGCCCTATATGGGGCGAACACGTGGGCACGAGCACGAGTCATGTCATGCCCTGTGTCACGTGCATGAGGCCGTGTCCTTGCTGCACGAGGCCACTCTGATGCTGTTTTCTGACACTTCAGTTTTTAGAATTTTTGGACACTTCGTTTCCTGTAAATTAGACACGAATGGACACGTGGACATGTCAGATATGCCCATGCCTGTATACACTATGAATTCCTATTGATTTTGAGTTTACTTCTATAATTGGTTTTTGAAATTAGGGTTTTCATGAATCAGTCGGATTTTTTCTGTAATGTTTAAATGAATGAAAGGTTGAAATTTGAATCGGTTTTTCTGAGAATTTATAATATAGTGCATGTTAATAACTAAGTTTCAATGGGGATAAGCTTAACTGTGGTTAGTTTTAAACCTTGACACTACTATACTGCATTGCTCTAATACATTGACAAGGCTGCACACATCTATTATACTTTACATTTGACACTATGACACTCACACTACTGAACTTGTTGAACACCATGTGACACTTGTTTCACTACTCACTTGACACACCACTTGTTGTCTTGACACAACTCCTTGACACACATGACACCTTGAATTGTTGACACACCATGGACATGTGTGTATCACACACACTCGACCACCCTTTTTCCAATTCCTGTGATGTTTGATATGGTATTCAGGTTTCACATTGAGAACTATTGGATGATTCACTACATGCCAACTAGCTCACTGCCTACCACATGTTCAGTATTCATGAATGCATGTCCTCATCCAGATGTCCACATTGTTCTATCCTTGTCCAGTTCTGTAGTATCCAGATATGGGTTAGTATGTATCCCCATTCTTCTCTACATGTTCTGCTATAGGTTCAGGTATTCTCCTTAGATCCAAACCTCTAATTCATCCTTGTTTCACATATTAGGTCCTCATTCCCTGTTGATGTGTCCTGTACATCTGTTCTGATATTTAAAGGACTATCAATCCATTATTTGAACAGTTCATGTCTTCATTGCAGCCTTCATTTGATAACCCCCAATGATAAACATCTGTCATCTAAGTTTGGGATGCCATTTATGTAAATTTATTATTTGAACAAGAGGTTCAGTCCTCTTTCAATGATCCATTTCACTGACTGATAACCTATTGCCCTGCACATTTTGATCCCTTTGGGCATGATGAGAGTTAGCCATTGTGTAGCTTAGTCCAGTTTCAGAGTTCAGTCCCCATCTAGTGTTATGGCAAACCCTACGTACACATACCTTGTGTGTATCCTAGAATGTGAGAGTAGATAGACCAATTGGTCATTTCAGCTCAGTTGGGAGTAGGTTGGTACCCACATATGCATCAATATTAATTACCTAGACACCATAATGGGATTGCATGTATAGGTATGTGGAGTTGTGGGCTAAAGTTAAGTATCCTATGTAATATATTTAGTTGGAACATTACATATTCATATATATCTGTTATATAGACATTGAGATTTCATTATATGTTAGATAATAGGCTATGTGGTATACCTTAGAGATGTTTTATATATATATAGTTGAGTATATATTTGTGTACTATATATGTTAGGCTATGTTATATATATGTGATATATGTATGTATCCTTGTAGAGGATGTTAGGATAAATGTTATGGTATTGTTAGGAATTAGGAGATTAGCCTTGTATCCTAGTTAACCAATACCTAGACATGGACTCTTAGACCATATTGACCAATGTTGACTATTGACCTTGATTGACCCTATATAGTGGACTTTGACTCTTAATTGACCAAGGTTGACCAAAGTTTGACTTTGACCTAGTTGACCTAGAAATCATGTAGTTTGCATTGTTGCTTTCATTTTCCTTGTTTTGAACATGTCATAACCCATATTGCTTTATTTAGGACATTGTGACTGGTGCAGACATATGATATTACACTACTCTTTTTAGAGTATCAGGCGAGTACATTCTCTAATAGTTCTCTCATTTATTTGTCAATTATTTTACTTCAGTTCTAGTTAGTTTTATGTGATTTTCTGTTACAACACGTATGGATATTTCTGGATTCATGTATACGACACACATACCATATTGTCTGGCCTCTATTACTGGAATCATTCTGGAATCATTGCTAGTATCATCATGTTTGGCTGGACTCATCTCGATTCTCGTGTCGTATTCTGGATTCACTTGTACTTGCTGGGAGGGAAAATACTTGAGTAAGACATGTAGACATACCCCAAATCTGGAATCATCCCAATGCTGGAATCAAACAGGAATGATAGCCATCTCACACCCGGCCAGGTGTGTGATGTGCCAGATTACCTATAGCCGTTTACATGTCGACCTCGGTATTTTAAAATACATTGTTAGAGTATAGGCTGGACTCACCCTGGAATCATTGATCACTATGACTGGAATCGTCTCGTACTGGATTCATCTTGTATTAGATTCATCTTGTACTGGACTTACATTGGAGTTTACACTTGTCTACATTTACTGTCTGGACTTATACCATGTTACTCTAGTTCAGCTAGTTTCTATTTTACAGTCTTATTGCCATGATTCTTCTCTTGTTTTAGTTACCTTGCTTTCCTTGTACTTTATTTGTCTCTCTATACCATCACCTGAATATAAACTGCCATGTTCATCAATACAACTGTCTATAACTGCTTTATAGTTCTCTGTCATTTACTTGAGTTTTCTAGATGAGATGTGCTCGTTCCTATCGTGACTAGGCCTGTAAAAATTTTATAAATGATTGCCCTGAGGACACTTGCCCTACTTACAATGGACTAGGAGATGGTTTAGCTACCTTTGGTCTCGACACTCAGAGTGATCGGGAGACTAGCTAGTTGACTTGGTTTAGTTTCATGTTTTAGAACTTGAATTGTAAATAAGTTGAGATATGTTTTGTTTTGAGATTGTTTTAAGATTATTATTATTTAGTAGTTGGTTTGTTGTTATTATTTAGTCTTAGTTATAAACTTCTGTGTTATCATATCGTGCTTAGACTGTAATTGAGACTTCATTATATCTATACTTGTCCTCCGTTCGGAGTTAAGATTTGACAAGTACATTATATAATTGCGTGAGTTGTTGGTTAGATAGTGACCTAGAACAGCATTCTACCGTTGATACTGCGGCGTAGGCTGGGCGCTGTTACGTACTCGTACCCTCACAGTGGGTGCGGGTCATGACATTTAAACTGCCTCTTGCAGAGAAGATTGGGATTAACTCATGATTGATATCATATCAGATTGATTTAAATCTTGGATGAGGATCAATTAGACTCCAAATCTAGGATGAAATCCCAAGATTTACTCGACTATATCCGAGCAAGCAAATTGGCACGCGCCATGTGTCACCTCCTTTGGTTATGTTTATAACCACCAGAGATCTCGTTTGAGGGGAATCTCGATGTCCGCCACGTGTCAGCGCCGCAAAAGCCTATACCGTGCAATAACGGCAGATTCTTTCATATCTCAGGAACCATAATGCACATCGTATAAGTTCTCAGTTCTCTATAAATAGGAGTTCTTCCACAAAAGAAAAAAAATGAGAGAGGGAACATTGACAATCGATAATCTTCAAAGGAGCAGCGATCTCTATCTACGAAGAGTCGTCCACCCTCTTCGACTTATCAACCAAAGAACCAACCAACCATCTTCAAGGGATCTTCTCATCCAGACAGCCTCTTGATCGGTGACCCCAGAGTCCCATCAAAGGCGCCAGAGCGCCATAGCAAGGTTGATTCATCATCAGATCGTCAACAGAGTAAAGGAGCCGCTGCAGTGCTCGATCTCCATCGTCATACTTTTCCAGAAATCTCTTCTCCCTGTACTTAGAATATCATGTTTAGGACTTCCTTCTTTGTACACAGATACCTTAAATGTTCAATAATATAAAAAGTTCGTTCAACCTTTTGTTATATCGAATAACGACTGTCTAGATGCATGAGGGTTTATCTACAAGCCAACAGTCTCTTATGGTCAAGAACAAGCCTAGTGTCTCAATCTCAAGCAAGTAATTGTTACAAGATGTTAGATCATCAGACATACAAAGTAAGGCGTCCCAAATATTACATATTCAGATGATCATGAAGCTAGTCATACAAAATGCGAAGACTAGCAAGAGTTTGAGTCATACATGATCAACCCTAGGATTTGCCAATCATATAACAGCCCTTAGCTGACAAAAATTAAGTTTCAACACGAGCTAACACTTGCTCAGCGGCTAAACGTCTCAAAAGAATAATTTATATTGAGTGGGAGAGCAAAATAAGAAACCCACTCGTTGTCAGGGTTACGCCTGGTGTTCACCATCTAGCTGGAAGGCGAGTTGATCCTCGGGTGCTACTCCAAAATTTGGCCATACAAAACTAATTGGATCAGCCCCAGAAAGAGCAAGTACCACAAGGGAGGCTCCACTTAGGAACTAAACCAGCATATAATAAAAGAAGAACTGATAAAAGAGCATAGAAAAATAACATGAGAGACTTAGTTAACATAAAATATTAGCTTGCAGTAGGAGTAACAAGAGGTGGAATATAATTCCCATACTAATCATGAGACAATTCATTCAAGCACGACCAATCAAGTCCTACGGCTTGCTATTGTTAGCTAACTAGGATTACCACAAGCTTAGTTACTAACAAGGTACAATGAGATGTTTCCGCAGTCACAAGCCCTACAGACTATCCAGGTTATCCAGGCGAGGGTTACAAGAGTTATCAAGATTACTGGTGTACTTTAGTGCTTATGATTCAAGAAGTGCAACACATGACAGTGTGCTAGAAATGTGTCCGACTCGTCGGCAGGCTACAAGTCCACAAGTGTGGCCAGGATAACGAAATCGCCTGTAACTGGAAAATCTCTCTTTATGGACAACTTGATCAATCTAGTCATTAACGTAGTCAGATTCATTATAAATCCCTGACCGTGGTAACCAGGAATCCATGTCCTTGACATGATGCAAGATGAGACATGTAGCTTGTACAAGAACAATCAACCACGGGATCAAGGCAAGAGTTACACTAGCAAGACAGGAATAACCGTCGCAACAGCAATCAAGATGATACATGTCATGTCACGTATATTTGTCACTTGTCAGGAGTACTTATCAGGAGTGCGCCTTGACGGGCCACTATCAAGAATTACCAAGACAGGTCATATACCATACTGAGTTCATGTCAAGTCAAGTCCAGTTAAATCTTATCAAGCTCAAGCTCTATCATGCACAACAAGTCATTAAGTCGGATCGTCACAAGGCAAGTCAAGTACAAGGTACATGCAAGGATGAAAACATTACATTACTTCTAAGAACCACACAGAACAATCATAGAAATATAACAAGAAGTTCATGGCGAGAAAAGGCGCATGGGTCAAAGGCGTTAGGTGGCAAATGGTGCTAGGGGTCAAGTGGTGCCAGGGGTCAGTGGTGCCAGGCTAGGTTGCGCAAGGCTATGAGCCAGGTTGTGCCAGAAGCCAGGCTGCACCAGAAGCCAGGTTGCGCCATAAGCCAGGCTGCGCCAGAAGCCAGGTTGCGCCATAAGCCAGGCTGCACCAGAAGCCAGGTTGTGCCAAAAGCCAGGTTGCGCCAGAGCGCGCGCAACCGAGATGGCGCGGTGCTAAAAAGTGTGCATGCACATACTGTTCATCTTTTCCAACCAGCATAAAAATGCTTGGGTGAACCCATGAACGTCAAAAGTCTGTAACTTCCTCAAAATAAGTCGAAATAACTTTTCAAAGCTCAATAATGGTAGAACGAGATTTTCTACAACATGAAGCAACTAGTTTTCGAAAATACCAAGTTTTAGTATATCAAAACCAAAAAAAAAAAGAAGAAAAGATCAAAACTTAGATCTACAAAAATGTACCTAACAAAACCAAAAATACCAAGTTCTAAAGAGACTTAGAATCTTGCAAAGAAAAGAATAGAACATTAAACTTGAGATCCATCATGAAGCAAGTTGCACTTTCCTAGGGCTTCTTTGGTAGGTGGGAGGAGTAAATGAAGAAGATGAAGAAGTAATTATAAATAAAGGAGGAGAGAGAGGAGTTTTATATAAATACCAAACCTCTCCATCTCAAACCAATCCAACCCAAACCAAACCAAACCAAGCCAAGCTAACATGCCATAATGAACCAAACCAAATTAAACCAAGGCAAGATTAAACTAAGACTAGGCTAAGCAAGACAAGTCTAACTACGGTCCACCTGACAAATGTCAGAAATTCGTACACGTATACTAAAAACACGTATCACGGAAAACGGGAGTGACAACTTGTAAATCCCCTAAATTTTTACTACAATTTTTTATTTTATTTATTTATTTGAAATTGGTATTTATTTTTATTTTCATACTTGGTCGTCGAGTGCGAATATGTGCGAGTTACATATTTTTGGAAAAATGTTTTGATTATAAATTTTAGTTATATGGGAGAATGTTTCAAAATAACATACGATAAATATTTTAGTACTTAAACGTATCACATTGAGATTGCCAAGGTTAATTTTTTATAAAAGGCTATCTCATTTTATTTTAGTAGTAATTTAGAAAAACTAGATTTTATGTAAAATTCTACTTGTGTGAAGTACATGAAATTTACTTCATGTATATTTTCAAAAATTATTAGAATTTATTTAGAATTATTTATTTAGCACAAATATTTCAAAGATTTTAAATATTAGTTATTATTTTTGAAATTAATATTTTGAATTTATTTATGGCAATTTAAAGAAAGATTGGATTTTATTGATTTAAGCAAAGTGTATCTACCTTATATCAAAATATGGATTGGATTGATTTGTTTTAAATTCGATTTAGAATAAATATATGAATTATCTATATGATGGATTTAGATTTAATTCTATTTAAATTAGATTTGAAATTTACTAAATCGATTTAAACTAAAGAGGAGTTTATCCTAAGGGGGATATAAATCTCTAAACACCATATCAATCTAGAAGTTCTACCCCCTATATATAGGGGAGCCTACATAAGTTTCTCATCCATAAATTTCTCCAGCGAAGTGTGTGCATCGTGTCTGTGGCCAACCCCCTCCGTGTCAGCCATAACGGCCTCGGGTGACTCTCTTATTCCATTACTTTTACATATACATTTTTCCCGTGTCGAACACATCACCCGACATAATAAAATTTTCTAACCTAAACTCCGTCCCCGCTCGTTTCCTTCTCCCTGCCTCCAACCCGCGACTGCAGCCATCACCAAGAGCTCGACCATCACATCCCCCACAACCCCTCGACCAAACCCAAATCCCGGCATCACCGCCACCGCCGACACAACCAGCACCCCTACCTCACTTCTTCCCATGCAAATCGCAAACCCGTCCCTAACCGGCTGTCCTCTACTCTGGCCACCGCCACAGCCAATAAGACCATGTAGAAACATAGAATATATGGATTTCATGCGGATTACAATTACCGCATAGGTACTTCGGGCCAAACAGGTCCGCATGAAGGAAAGCTGCATGATTGTTCAAGGACATATGCGGCCCATCGACGAACAGTTGTAGAAGGAAAATATACGGCCAAGGAGGAGCAGTTCAACTGATAAAGTTGACAAGTCTTGGCAAGACATGACAGTTCTGACACTTCGACAAGAAAGATAGACGTGAGACGTCGCCCAAAAGCAGGGTTCATATGCCTCCATGCGGCAAAAAAAAAGCGTCACCTAAGCTGTATGAACCTCATGCGGCCCAGCTTATGCAGCCCCAAAATTTTCAGAACTACAGGCAGCCGAGAGTACTTGTGATCCAGGCCGCATGCATGAGTCTCATGCGACCCCGCATGATCGAAGACTGAGAATATCATACGCAACGGAACACGTGGCAATCTGATCAATTCCTTAACTACCTAGATTTGCTGCAACAAAATTCCAACAAACCGACAGATGGCAGTCCAAGAGCGGGCCTTCGCGTGCTAATCGGCCACGTGGCCGCAAGCCGTCTATGCGGCTCAAAATCCATCCTATTATAAATAGCAGGATGCCACACCCCTACAAAGGCTGGCAACGATCAAAAAAAGCAATATCTTCACGAGCTAGAGACTGCATCAGATAGTCCACGGAGTAAGGCAGAGTTGATAGCACTTTCCCGAGCCCCCACCGTCACCCCCCCCAGAATCAAAACTAAACAATTGTACTTAGATTATTTCCTAGGCTTTCTTTCTAGGCCCTTCTTTGTACAAGCGAGTTTGCAATCAATTCTAATGTTCTGTATTACATGTTGTTGATTTTGATGGCAAACACGATGGCAACTCTGCTCGGGACGTCCTTCTCTTTCGATGAGAAGTTAGGGACGCAATCTGACGTGTCCAAGCTCGACTCTACACAACAGATGCTTGTGGTCGCTTGACCAACAAGCCTTCGAAGAATTGCTCTCTGAAGGAAGCGCCAGCCCGTCTCAGAAGCGAGCCAACCCGAAGAGGACTCGCAAGGCGTCGATGTGCAAAACTGCCGCCCAGACCAAGTTTCGAAGGAGCTCCTTCTACTGCCCAAGACGGTGACCAGAACTCTCCTATGGCTATGTTTCGACCGCAGAGGACCCCACTGTCCCCAAATCCAGCAGAGGAAAATACTACGATACTAAGTTTTCGGGGGCACAAGGGAACTCCATACGGACAAAGAGGAGGCCACAGAGAGAGATGGGCAGTCTGTCCATACAACAGCCAACTCTAGCTGCAGCCAGACAACTCATACGACAGCCAACTCTGGTCGTAGGTAGACAACTCATGCGGCGGCCAGCTCTCACCGTAGGAAGATAATCCATGTGGCAGCCAGCTCTAGCCGCAAGAAGATGGTCCATGCGACGACCAATCCTGTCCACAGACAGGACGTCTCATACGGCCCTGCCAGAAGCTCTAGGTTCGACCACCTCTCATGCGGGCCCGACGCCATGCGGCCCACTAAAGATACGGGATGTATCAGTCTGGACTCTTTTTACTATGTACCTTTGGGCACTAAATCAAAAAGTCTAGGGCAGTACGGGCTCAACCAGCCCAGTCAACTGTCCAAGTTGCTGACTGTCAGTGGGCCCCGTTAACTGTTACACGGGCTCCTGATAGAAAGTTGTACAGAACCACCCGCGTCCAGTCCCCCAGAGCTAACGGACAGGGTGGGTCTTTAAAGTCTCCCTTAAAGATCCAGAGCAAGTGTTTTTACTAGCCACGGATCAGGAAGAAAATATGATGCCTAAACAATCGTGCGTCGGGATCCCCGAGTTCACAAGTTTGGTACGAAGGTAGCAGCATCTTCCTACCGACTTACGTGACGTGATTACTCACAAGCGCAAGACAGCACCGTCAGCATGCAATGAGTCCCTCTCGGGGCGTCGTTGTACTCAAGTCATCATCAACTGTTGCTGTAACAAATCAGCAACACCTGAAGATCAGCAGTCAGTTTTCCAGCGACTACAGCAGCTAGCACCTGTCCGACAGATGTAAATCCCAGGGGACAAAGAGTTTTCTTTTGCCTCCTGTAATTCAACTCAAAAAGTTTCTCCCGCAAGGGAGGAAAGAAGATAGGCTCTTCCAGCCCGACCATCTCGTCTAGTATTGCAAGGAGACCCTCATCTGGGGGTTCCCATCAACCACAGGGGGTGTCTATTTAGGCACTCGATCTAAGAAGAAGCTTCCGACACCTGGGGTGCATCTTCAGCCTCCTTGAGAGTAGATGAAGCTGGGGGTAGCAACCCCCTCAATGTATGCGACAACCTGGTGTACCAAGAGCACACAGCAGAGATATCCCAGAACTCTGGAACAGAATCAAATTTTCCTGAGGGCCACCACCCTCGCCAAGACGATGCGGCTTCCTGAACAGGGGGTAGCACCCCTTTCGAGTTTGACAAAGATGATATTCGACATTCCCTGACAATTTTTCTATACAAGGGTAGGCACCGAGAGTACCTCTGTCAATCCCTTCTACCTCTACCCACGTCAGGACAGTCTTTATGGCTGACGATGATCATGAAGCACCTTCTGACCGATAACGGCTAGAAGTGCTGGAATCCATGCTCCTGTTTTGGTTAAGTCCGTGGACGAGATCAAAGTCGCCTTGCCAGCTCAACCAGTAAGGACGCCCGGACAAACATGCTTGGGACCCGTAGTCAACGCAGACTCCAACACGACCGCCCCTCCTTTGGGTGATGATCCCGTAGTACCATCCGTTCCTTCAGCTGCAGATGAAGCCAAAGAGACTAGGAGGGAAGTCCAGGAGCTCCGAGTGTAAAACCCCTAAATTTTATTATATTTTTTTATTATTAAATTTGGTACCGATTTAAAATTTTGTATTGTACGTCACATAGTCGTATTGTACATCGTGCGCGAAAGTTCGTTTTTTTGAATTTGCTCGACGAGTGCGAATATGTGCGAGCGTACATATTTTAGAAAAATATTTTCTATAGTTTCAAAATAATATACATAATAATTATTTTGTTATCGTACCAAAGTTTCCAAATTACTATTTTATTTATTATTTATAAAAAGTCTTTCGTAAAAATAGCTATAAATAACAAATAATATTATTCGCGTATACATATATATTTCATAAATATTTATTAATTTTATTTGTAAATAATAATGTATTTTCGAAATTATTATTATTAGTATTTTGGAAAAAATATTTCGAAATTATTGTGACAATTTAAAACTTGATTTGAAATTATGAATATATTAAATAGTTAAATATTTGAAATTTCGTTTATTCCATTGATTTTAAACTAAGAGAATTTAATTTAAATTGGATTTGTATTTGGATTTGGATTTGATTTATTTTAAATTTATTTAAAAAGGGATTTAAATCTTTTCCTAATCCTATCCAATCGGGAATTCCCACATCCTATAAATAGGCATGTACTCATCCATTATTTTTCCCACAAGCCAATTATTCCACATATATTTCCAAAATCAAACGTGCGTGCATCGTGTCCGTGTTCCACCATCCATAATCTTATTCTATTTATACAAACTACATCAATTCCTCGTGTCGGACATCCCCGATACGACTCCGACTCCACCCGTGGCACGTAGGACACAAACCCTAGCCCTAATCCTAACCCTAACCATAATTTTGGCCTAAGCCTGTCACCACCGCCAGCCTGTCACCACCTCCACACCCCCGCCGTAGCCGTCGTCTCCTCCACCCATTTCCTTCATCACCCACACCACCTCCTCCTACTGTAGAACCTGACCGCCGAAGTCAGGACTCCAGAGCCTCGGCCAGTACAGCCACCGTCGCCGTTCCCGACCGGCAACCCTGAGCTCCGCCCGACCGCTGCATTACCATTACCCTCGCCGTCGTCAACACCCCATCTTCACTGCGACCACCACTGCCAAAGCCAATAACGCCGAGTCACCCCATGGTCACCTCGGACCCGTCGCCACGGCATCACCGTCATATTCCTCTTCCGGCACCACAACTATCGTCACCCCTAAACCGCCCAAATCGCCAAAACACAGCCAAGAACAACCAAAAGAAAAAACCACTAAAACATACCTCCGCGCTCGCCTCGCCGGAGCCACCACTCAGCACCGGGACCCCTCGCCCCCAGTTGATGACCACCGCAGCAGCGTCGTTGAGCGCCAAGCCCTCGTCGTGCACCGCGCCAGTCGACCAGCTGCCGGCGTCGCCTCGAGCGTGTGCAGCATCCACCGTCTCCTTCACCGTAGCCCTATCGCCCACATCTCCACCGGCCACCGAGTCCCTCACCGTGCGTCGCGCTCACCACCCGACCGAAACCCTCTCTGACCTTCCCGACGAGAGCGGCGCCCGCAGCGCCCATCTGACCCGCGACGAAACCCCACCGGCGAGCGCGCCACTCCGCCGCACCCGCCCGGCCATCAGCGCCGCACCGCCTCTCGTTTCCTCTACGCTCTTCCACTCCCGATCGCAACGCCCGCCGCCGATTCTGCCCGTCGCCTCTCTCTCACCTCTCTCATCTTCCCTCTCCCACTCCGAACCCCTTCCGTCTCTCTCAATTATTTTTTCCTTTTTTTAATTTTTTTCTCTTTTCCTTCTTCTTTCTTTTTAATCTGGTTTAAAACTGGGAGTCTCCTCCCAGTGTTATTGCTTTGTTGTTATTTTTTTTGTTGCTTTTAGTATGTGCGTGTATTTTGAGAGAACAGTAGCAGGAATATCTACTGTTAATATTATTATTTTTATTAATACTATGTGATTGTGTTTTATTATTGTATGATATTTGTTAGCATTATTATAATAAGGTATTTAACAGTTTATGATACTATTGTCATTTTTGCTATTACCTTAGTAATTATTTATTTATTAATATTAATACCATTAGGTATTATTCATATATATCGCTTTACTAAGTAAAATATATTGTATTTGACAAAACCGAGGATTTAGCCTTATACATATTATGTTATTTTATGGTATTTTTAAATATAGCTATATATATATATATATATATATATATATATATATATATATATAATATAATATATATAATATATTTTATATATACATAATATATATATATATAATATAATATATATATATATTTGACAAAAATTATAGCCTTGTCTAAAAAAAAATGCTTTCCTAGATTCCCACTAATTCTCAATGGTAAAAACATAGCTTCTATATAAATATCCTATTTTGACGAACTTAGAGTTTCTGTCTAAAAACAGTTTTATTATTATTTCAAGTATTTATCTAAAAACTACTTTTAAGAATATTTTCGAGTATTATAAATAGCCTTCTAACTTCAAGTATTTTACTATGAATATCTTTGACTCATGAAACTAGTTTTTAGCTATTACAAATATCTTTCAAAAATTTGTATATGTTATTATTTATTTTTCCAACTTTCTTCGATTTTTCTCCAACCCGTGACTAAATCCCATTATTTCTATTCTCTCGCCAATTCAAGACTACCTTATGTCCACCCTAACTAATTTGACCCTTTTGGGCCCAATGGAACCGTCCGTGCCACCACCCGAGGACACCTTGCATAGTTGTACCGAAGTTGTAGTTCGTGCCACATTGATCATTGTAGTACACCAGGCGTCCTACCAGGCAAGACACCTTGCCATTTGTTGTTTATTATTTTAGCTCATATTCATGCATTATTTATTTTCTGCATACAAAATAAAATGTGATACATGGCATAACTTGTTAGAACTTACTGTTTATTTATATTTCCTGCTATGTATTATTTTTCTTACTCATTAAACCTAGATTTAAGGGACCACCTTGTGTGTTGCATTCATTGGGCTTGACACGTTGTAACACGAAGTTGTGTGTCGTATGTAGAACATGGACATGTGTGACTGGCTGGCCACCGGTGCGTATAAGCCGTGCAATAGGAATAACCGCTAATAGAGATTGCATGCTTAGTTTGACTTAGCGATTATAGAGGTTGTATGTTGTGGATACAACATGGTAGGCATTGGGCGGGGAGGACAATTCCTTAGCGTATGGGCTTCGATGCACTTTTCCTTGTGACCCGGACTCTCCACTGGAGATACGGGGTTGATGAACCATAATTACTGACGGCCACTGACGATTCTGTGGAACGTCATACTCTTACTGATGGGGCCTCTGGTGCCCCAAGGGGGGACCATGCCGATCCTATTCAGCCAGGGCCCATGCGTAGGAAGGATTGTTCTTAACTACATTTTACTTAGAATGGATA